>JACDNR010000501.1:0-33466 GCA_013421045.1 Propylea japonica | reverse complement strand
AATAGAATAGATTTATTCATGTTTACACCAATAGGTTTTACACTCGTCACATTACACATATAAAATATCTCAAACAGTTATCATTTTAATCTTCAAAACTCATCCACACTGAAAAACACTTTTAAAATAAGAAAAGACTTTAATTTCTCTTGAAAACTTTTCAGGGCAGAGTTCGCATATCCTTTGGGACTCTATTATAGAGTTTGGCTGCCAAATAGAATGGAGCTTTTTGCGACCCTACTGAGCCTGGCATAAGGTAAATGAATATCATTTTATGTCTTGTGTTATAGTCATGACCCTCTTCGTTCCGCACCCAGTTTTCCGATTTTTATGAGCATAGGACAAAATCTCATATAAAAACAGAGAGGGCAGCGTTAAGATCTTGAACTTCCTGAATGATAATTACAGCAATCCTGCTATCCCAAATTATCCATTATTCGTATGATCTTCCTCTGAATCCCGAACACTCGCCGAAAATCGCTGCATGAACCCCATACCACAATGCCATACCTGGCATGCGACTCAAAAAGAGCAAATAGGCTGTTCTCAAAACGGGTAACGAAACGGAGGCCGATAAATTCCCACACCAAAGTGTTCCTAGCCATTTACCACACAGAACATCAACATGAGCCGCCCAGGTGAGCCTTGTATCCACATGGATCCCCAAATACTTGACCTCTTTCCTCCCAGTTTCCTGGTTCGACAGCACTAGCTTCTCGGTCTTCTCATCGTTAACGGACAAGGCATTACCCGTAAACCATTCACTGGCTTTCGCCTCCATTGCCCCCCAATAGATCCTCAATATCCGATAGACTGTCCACAAGCTGTAATATCGTACAGTCATCGGCGAACAACAGGCTCGAAAACTTCTTCAGTAATAAGGAAAGTCATTGATGAATATGAGAAAAAGCAAAGGACCTAAGATGGACCCTGAGGCAACGCCCACTGTAACCGGTACCTGTGCTGATCTACAATTATTCACCGAGACCACCCGACCATCTATTGGACAAAAAACGATCGAATGAGCTCAACATGCCTTCGTCGAACCATAATATTTTAATTCTGTAAGAGAATCCCATGAGACACGCAGTCGAAAGCCTTGGTTAGATCTAAAAATAGGGACAGTGAACACTTACCCTCCTCAAGGCACTGTACCAAAAATCCACAAAACTTATCACAGCATCCATGGTATTTCTATGTTTACGAACCCAAACTGTAAAGATGTGAACAAATTATTTGTCTCGAAAACTCAACTACCTGTCTGCTCATAATTTTTTCCAGGACCTTTGAAAAAATGGGAATACGTGAAATGGGCTATAGTTTTCGACATTATCAGGTCTCCTCCTTTAAAATTGGAATTGTTTTGGCCACCTTGAGACAATCAGGAAAAACGTTTTCACGAATGCATCTATTCATGAGCTTAGTCAACGGAACAACCAACGTATATAGTTTTTTTCAACAACTAACGGATAGATCATAAAATCTCTCGAATTACTGTTCTTTAATGAAACGATTACATCCCTGACCTCATTGAATGTAACCTCTCTGAATGAAAAATGCAGGCCATCAGGTACTGCAGCCTGAATAGCAACCTACTATCATAATCTGTGTCTTTCGAAGTATCCAATGTTTTATGAGGTATACTGGCAAAATAATTGCTAAAATGTTCCGCATCAACTGTTAGAGGTTTCATTGAATCTTCCAAATTTCTTTTTTTATTAATCATGTTCCACATAGTTTTTACCTTGTTTGTAGAATTCGATATAAGTTCATCATTTTTTTTTATTTTAGCTTTCCTGATTTCCAATTTGTAAAGAACCTCAATTTAGTTCTAAGGAATCTCAGATTCTGAGTACCATATTTTTTATATAACTCACAGACCAAATTCAAGTATCTCTCATGGCCCTTAGTTCCTCAGTGAACCAATTGGAATTCAGTTTGACCCCAACTCTGCCCGTGGGTAGAACCTTCTCTGGAAAAGCAGAACGATATGAACTCCCGAAAATCTCAACGAACCTGCAAAATAAATCATCTATACCATTACTCTCATTTCCCACAAATGACCAATCGACATCATTCAAAACGTTAAAGAAGTCACAAAAACCCCTATGTGTCAAGGGTCTGAAACGCCGCAAAACAACCACTGCCTAAAGAAACCTCACCTGCCAAACTCAAACCGATGAACTGCGCTTTATGATCTGAGAAACCACATTCATCAACTGACACTCTTTCTTCAATAGGCTCGAAATTCCGACTAAAACCATAAGAGCTAAGTCGGTCGTTTAGGATCTCAGCCTCCTGTTCTGCGAATGAAGTGTACGTTGAAATCTCCGCATAAAATAAAATTCGGACAGGTTCACCCTGCCCAAGATTTGGTAAGATTCTCAATAAATATGTCAAAACTACCGCTTGGTGAGCGGTAAAACACCCCAACAGAAATTTTTAAAATCAGTTAAAATATTGCCGCTACCTCACAATGTAATTTCTTAGGAACTTTATGGTTTTCACTCCCAGTCTCTGAAACATAAATAATTAAAAAATGTTTGATTAAGGTGAAGTGCTCCTGCGAAAATCTTTGCACTTATTTGTCAGGAGCAATTGGTCTTGAAAAAAATTTGTTGCCTAACAGTAAATGAAAAATGAAACAAATTAAAAGGATATGTAACGTTTCGGGGCTATATCAGACACCTTCTTCGGACAAACTCTAAAATTCTTCAGAATTGTGTGTTTCTCATTCGTAATCTGATTGACATTGATAGTTGTCAATCTATAAAGTTCCTAAGAAATGCAGAATCCTCCCAGAATATATTTCAATCGATATCCAATGTAATTCAATTGACAAACAATTTATTTGATTCAACTTGATGAAATTTTTAGACTTAGAAAGTACAGCCACACCACCGCGATTTATTGCAGTTCTACCGTAAGTTGCAGCAGTATACCATCCATCAACATGCAATACGTCACATAATCCAACCCCCAGAAAATGTTCACTAATGCAAACAATATCTGGACTTCTCATGTGTTCAAGAAATGCCTGTAATGCCCCAGATTATCACTCAGGCCTTGTATATTAAGATGCAATAGAGAAATTGTTTTAGTCAACATAGATAATCACTTAATTTGTTACTTTTTTTGGAGCTTCGCTCGAAAAAAAATTGTTACTAAAGCGCCTTCCGGCCACATTTCCGCTTTACTTGCCCATCAAAACTATCCTCATTTACTGAAACCCTAAAAGATGAGTATTTATCAGGGTATTTTGCGTCGAGCTTTTCACACACCGCATCGGGAATGCTGAAATTAACCATTTTGGTAAAATCATCAAGTGTTTTGTTGGATCAATTCTTGTGACGAATAAATCCTTTATTTTTGTTTTTACTGATTTAACGGAATTTGTTTTATGTTGTCCAGTTATTGACCATTTTTTATTTTTATTTTTATTCTTTGAATAAGTTACCGTTTTCCATTTTGATCATCAATATTTCTTTCATGCGACACATCCTTTGTTGTGTGCAATGTTATTGCCGTTTGTCTTTTCTAGGTTATAGGAATTACCAAAATATTTTGGTTCGAAATTTCTGTTTGAACGGCAACTGTCGGTACTCCTGAACTACCAACACGACTCATTTTATGATTTTGGTGTTGTATCTCTTTGGTTTCGTTCGAATTTCTGTATTGTGTTCGCACATGATTGTTAACCTTCTCCAAGCCAAATTTATGTTGGGTTTTTGAGTTCAATTTCCTCACTAACCTTACTTCTCAGATTTTCCGTGGCAAATGAAGTCAAGTGCCGTATTACATGAGTTTGTTCTTCAACTCTCATCTCCAACTGTTGAATCAATCTATTCATCAACTCAATTTCCTTAGGATTTTCCTGTGGAGGTCCACTTTCAATGTTTACATCTGCTCCTTGAAATTCTCATCATCAATCTCAAAGTGTAACTTCACATTTTTCCTTAACTTTTCCAGTGTTCGTTTCGGACATATTTGCAACACTGTTCGTTGTAACACTTTTCGTCAAAATAATTGTGATTAATTCTCTTTATTCAAACGTTTTTAAATTAGCAGCTAGGAAAACAGTGTCAACTTCGGCCATTTTTATTACATGTCTGAGCAACAGCAGATTGCAACTACACTGAAAATAAAAAGGCAACCCTCGTTACTGTCATTCAAGAAGTTACGAAAGAATCTGCAACACGATAGCGTCGTCTTGAGAATCGATTGAATATTTTCTAGGTGATTACACTCTTAATCTTCTCGATATCGAATTTTTTCTGTGATATCCAGTTCGCAAGGTATTCAGAAAGTAGGTATAGGAAAAATAAATTTACCTATTTAGTTTCAGAGATATCCAATATCATGACATCCTGAGGCGTCGCCAGAAGTTAAATTTTTTGCATTTCCTTCACGTTTCAACAGCATTGTTGACATTGTGATTGGTCCCGTTCGTTGGGTGAAGTGACCCAGATAAAGAAATAATATTCTGTCTCTTCCGCCTATCTTTGGGATATTCCGTTTCAATTCTTCTGAACGTCCTGAAGTTCCTTTTGATTGAGTTCTAGTTTAAAGTAATTTCTGTGAGATTTGAAGAGAGAGTAGTCTTCAACGACTCGGTTGGATTTACAGATGCAAAATTTGAGGTCAAAAGTAATTCTGCCTGGACGAACCTTTGCAGATATGCGAAGAGCTTATCCAGTTCAGTGGAAAAAATCTAAATACACGAGGATACAGGTGGATTATATTAATATTATTTTAATTAAAATTATCATCTCTTGATTTTTTTACCGTAAAATTATCTGGATGCCAATTCTCTAAATCGTATATGGATTGACAGTTGGTTTATAGAGAAGCCTTCTCGTTCTCCGGAACCTGACCCGTTATTTTTCGTCATTTTGGTTATCGGACATCGCGTGTTTTCGTTTAACGTTAAGGTTCGAAAATGGGTAAGTATGTGTAATGAAAATGGAACTGACTTACAACTACAGAACATTTAATTTTAGGAGAATTCTTAGATTGCCAAACCGACATATCAGGGACTCTAGAGAAGTTAATCAGAATTTCGATCGGGCAAACAAGCCGTTTCTGATCGATTGAAAAGTTGAGAAAAATTAATGATGAACCAAGTTCCCAAATTTTTTGCTTATGGCAGCTATAAGACTACAGTTGGTGAGGCCTACTAGTTATGTGAAGATACATAAAATAAGGACCTCATCTCAACAAATTTATTACCTCGATATGTAACATTTCCATCAAGTAATGAGGATGTGAAAAAGCATCAATAGGATAGGTTTTCACAGTATAAATGTATACAAGCTGTAAGTATATTCACATTCCACATTCTTATATTTGACTGAATCATTATTTTTCAGATTTAAATTTAATAATTAAAATGAAGAGTTCCATGGAGTTGCCCACGACTCGGCTTTGCCATGTTCAGTAGCGTAACTAGAGCCGACTCATGGAGGGGGTTACCTTGCTAGTTTACTGGTAAAAAAAAAAAAGAGAGAGAGAGAGCTTTTTTTTTGACCAATGGGGGCCATGGGGGGGTTGTATCCCCAATAACCCCCCCCTGGTACGCCAGTGGCCATGTTTCAAAATCTATCGGTACGTGAGATCAAAGTATGTGCAAGAAAGAGGAGATCGTTTTCTTTTAGGAAATTTTGGGTATCCTATCCAGCCCTGAATTATGACACCATTTCTCAATACTCCTTCTAAGAATGCAGTGGAAAATATGGCAAAATTCATTTTTCGACGATAAATTTTGTCGACAGAGATTTTCAACAGGAACATAAATATTCAATGAACACATAGAAGTTATTCCAAATTTCTATTGATATTGATTATAAAATTGTTTATTGATAACAAATATAGAATAAAGCTTCATTTTGTGATTTAATTGTGAAAATTTCTTAGCCTCCAATAACATCACACCGACTGCTTCAGCTATTCGGAGAATGCTGAGATTGTGTTCTCATTAATTAATATTATGTAATATGTGAAAATATCTCATTAGGAGGAAACATTCATATAAAATTCTTTAGTGATAACAAAAATAAAATACACTTCATTCTGTGAACGAATTGTAATAATTTCTCAGTCTCAAATAACATCACAGTTTCAGCTATTCGTCAGAATGCTTCACTTGATTTTCACCTCCTGTATAGTTCAAATGGGGGGGTTTTTCCTTTCACTTTAATTCTATTATATCAAGGAAGTTTATCAATAATTCCATTTGAATTTTCTTGATTTTCCTATTCCGCAACATTCTTTAAATTCTCATTACAAATGTTTGAAAACAACAAAAATGTCATAACGAAACCTCAAAATAGTAGTTCAAATATCATATATTACAGTGCTGCCGGCTCTTGGATTGCCGATTCTCATAGCCATATTGCTAAGACGAAATTCATAACCAACATGACTATTACAGTGGAAACAGAATATGGAATACCGTAGTCATATTGCTATAAATTTGGGAGATAGCCATATTGCTAGGATAACAAGATTCATAGCAATGTGCGAACAGAATCGCACCGAATAAGAAGTAAATAATAAGTTTTCAATGAATTTCTCAAAATTCTGACAATCGTCGGAAAAAAACATCCACAGGTTGACTCAGGCTGAGGGAGTCAAAAGCGGCCTGCAAACGTATCATGGGAGAGTGCTATCCAGTATTCGTTTACGATAAGGGTTGTGGAATAGGTTCTTATCTCTGCGAGGAGGTACTCTGAAGTTGACTCTTGAGAGTAAGTAAGAAGAACTGATACTACAAGGTTTGGCATCTGGTTTCATTTATTTTAACCTCGAATTTTTGTACGGGACTTGATATTCATGATAGTATATGAATGCAAAATCTCAGCACAATCGGAATTATATTCCGGAAATAATTCAAAACATAAATAGGTAAATAATCAAAAATTTGAAGAAAGACTTAATTCTATGGTACTGATGATGCGATCCTCTTGATAGTTTGCACGAACATTCATATATCAATATTCATTCAAAGGAAGATTTAACTCAATTCAAATATCTTGTTATTGAAATATAAAGATTCTTCATCACAATATTTCCATTGAATTTTTGATGATTCTTTCAAACAATAGCTACATATTTTGCATGAGGCTTATTATGAGTATCTACGCAGAATTTAATTTCGATTGGTTTCGTTTCGTATGAAAATCGAGTAACAAAAATTTTGAAAGGCTATATTCATGGAACACCCTGTATGATTTGGCTGGTTAACGAACTCAACCGCGGCATTTGAGAACAAACCCACTCTGAAAACTCAACTGTCTGGACAATTCCTTCGAAAGTTATCGTGCTTATGGCCAGACGTTTGGCAGCCCCGACGAACAGAATTGAATTTGACCACGGATTCATGTGTGTGAGTTGGCCCAGCATTTTTAGATTTTCGAAAAAATTTTTGTTGTGCTGAATTATGCTAGGTTTGTGCTGATTTGTGCCGATAATTTTGTTCTTAATTCCAAGTGGATTTCGAAATATTTCCAAACCGCAAAAATGAGCCAGCCCAGCACTTTTCGAAAAATGGGATTTAAATGATTGATAAAAATGTTGCTACACATATACTGAGTTGTGCTGTTCGAAATTTCTCGAAAGTCTCTCTCATTTCCGGAAAAATCGAAATTTAAAAAAAGATTGCCCAGCACTTTCGTTTTTTCTGTCACAAACGAATGAAAAAATTTGTGCTACATTTGTGCTGCTTTGTGCCGTGAAAATTTTCACGAAAATCATTCGCGTTTCCTGCAAACTACGAAAATAAAAAAAGTCATCCCAGCACTTTTGTTTTTTTTCGGATGAAAAATGCTCAAAGCATTGTGCTACTCTTAGGAAAAGTTGCCGCCGTAGTTATTTTCACAAATATCAGGCGAATTCACCCAAAAATAAAGAAAGTAGAAAAAGTTAGCCCAGCCACTTTAATTTTTTTCGACGAAAAATTTTTTTTATGATTGTACTCTATTTGTGCCAATTTTTGCTGGTTGAATTTTCAGAAAAATCATCAGTTTTTTTCTTATATGGGGGAAAATAAGAAAAATCAGTAGGGTGGAGGGAAAACCATTATACCTAGCAACAGCGTGTGTGAAGTTGGCCCAGCACTTTTTGATTTTCGAAGAAAAATTTATTGTGCTGAATTGTGCTAGGTTTGTGCTGCTTTGTGCCGCTTAAATCTTTCTTTTATTTCATTCGGTTTTTGGGATATTCAACAAAATGTTAAGTACGAATAAACCTAGCATTTTGCAAAAAAAATTGGTTTCAAACGGTTTGAAATGGATTATGGTTTAAATGTATTAAGTTGGTACTGATTTGAGACTCTCAAATTTTCTCGGAAAGTCCTCTGAGTTGTAAGAATATTCAAGTTAACAAGAAAAAAAATTTCAGAAATTATATTTTTTTCTCTCCCGAAAATGTAAAAAATGTGGTGTATAGTCGTGACTAGTGGAATATTCAATATTCAGAAAGAAAACTTCGAATTTTCCGTCGAATGTTGGAAATTGAATAAATCAATCTTCTGTGGGAAAATCGTATTATACATGGAAAAAAAAATTGAAGAATTTACAATTGCCTGTGCAAACTGTGGAATTTCGATAGACGTCTGAACTTACTCTGTTGCCTTGATTATTCGAAGGGCTTAAACTCATGACAATATTGTCGATAAAATAAGCTCAGAAGATTTGAATGACTTGATGATGTTTTCTCGTGAAAATTTAATGACTATTGATACAGCAAAGTCGACGAGATATCGTTGAATTTATGGTAGCATAATTTTCATGGAGGAAAAATTGTTTCTTTACTTTTATGCATTCAAAACCTGAAGGAAAATGAAACATGTTACCGCACCGTAGTTATGATATAGTCGAATGTATATTGTATATTTGAGTGGGTCGATTAAAATGTGGGAAAGTTTGTTCGCTAGAACTCCAGAATTTCATGCCAAAGATATTGATCCTGATAACTGCGTGCAGGTTCTTTCCGGTCTGAAAATAAGGATGGTGCATGTAAGTATCTTGTGGCAAACGTACTGAATTCTGAATTTCTATTATATTCTGTAGGTATAGATCAATTTTGTGAGAAATACTTGCAGGTAATTTTGGGCATTTATCTGCATTCTGCAACATCGATGAGGTAAACACATTATTGTCTAACCTACACTCTTTATGGAGAGGTCCCAGGCTACCATGCATTAAAAAGTTGCAAATAGTTGCTAATAATAAAATGTTTTTTGTCCAAAATTTAAAAGAATGAAGATAAGCCCTAAGCTGAGCGCTTGTTCTTTGGTACAGTAATGAGACTATTACTTCTAAATTTTATATGGGACTTGAGATTGATACCGATAAAAAAATGCTGGATCTCAGCACAATCAAAAATTATTTTGGAAATTAAATCAAATAAATAATTGAAAAAATTGAATTCTTTGGTTCTGATGATACGATCCTTGCATGAACATTCAGTATGCCAGTCTTGATTCACACAATAAATTTCACTCTAATTGGTTATCCTGTTTTAAAAATATAGATATTCTTCTTTACCAATTGCATTTTTTAATGGTTCTGTTAACATATAGCCACAAAATTCTGCATAAAAATTCAGTATATCAGTCTTCGTTAAAAAAATCACTCATATCAGATATCCTGTTATCAAAATATGAAGATTCTTTTTTTCAATATTCGAAATGAATTTTCTATGCTTCTGTCAATACTATGACAAAAAAACTATGCATGAATATTCAGTGTGTCAATCTTCATTCATGAAATAAATTTTAAACGAGTTGGATACCTATCTTCTAATATAAATATGAAGTTTCTTCTTGTAAATATTTTAATTGAATTTTCCATGGTTTTGTGTACACTATGACACATTTTGCATGAGGCTTATTATGAGCATCTTGCATGTAGCCGCAACATTTCATTTTCATGGTATTGTTTTCTCTCAGATATTCCGGTACAAAAATTTTTGAATGGGCATATTTTATGGAACAGCCAGTACGATTTGGATGGTTAAGCCATTTGGGATCCGAACTCAGTTTCTAAGAGAATCCGTTCGAATATTATCGTGCTAACCCGGAAGGCTCCAAGCGCAGAATTGAATTTGATCACGAATTCGTCATCAGGCAGTCTAACCCAATCATTTTAAACCATTTTCCGCTCAAAATTCGAAAATTAGAGACATTTGGGCAAACTATATAGCAATCGTTTGAGTAGAACGAGCGCGCAGAAAATGATATTCCTTAGGTACAGGTCGGGTCGATAGTTACGTCACTGAATTTTTGGCATTTTGCTTTACGAATCCTCATTATAACTGATAACGGAAAGTACCTACTATCCAATTGGATTCCAAAGTTTTTCATTTATACTGATTGGTTTTATCTAATTTCAACTAAATATTTCTGCATTGAATTCGTCGTTTCTGTATAGAACGGTTTTTTGAGTACTAGGTATTGAAGAATATAGCTTGGATTTGAGCCTCATCCGCATCTTTTCAAAAAAGCTCAGTCTTTAGATTAGAATACAGTTAGGTTCTTGAATCGACATTTTTATGAATACTTTCACAATTTCAGTTTGAAAATGATATATTTCAAAGAGAAAACTGTTTTAATATGTTTTTCCGAACAAAATTCCATCATTCATGCATACTGAATTAATTCGTGAATGTGTTGGCATGTCTTAGTTTTCTTCTAAATTTTTTTGTTATAAATTGTTCTCGGCTTACACCTTACAGTTTAGATATCGTTTCTGTATAATTTTTGTTCTGTATCATGCACGTTTTATTGAATTTGTCCCTCATTATACAGGACTGTTCAATATCATAGGTTTTACCAATGCTTACCAAAAGAAGAATGAGTTTTTCCGTATGAAGTGCCTTCATATTCCAAAACATATTGAAATAAAGTTACATTTCTTATCGATTTGTTATACAGGGTGAATGGTGACGTAAGAGACAACGGCTAACTGGAGATAGAGGACCTCAAACTGAATGAGGATTGAGGGTTTGAATGTCCCATAAGGCTATTAGTTTCAGAGATACAGGGCGTTTTTTGCAAAAGTGCTAAAACTATAAACTCCCATATCTTCGTCAATATAGCAAATTTTTCGCTGATATTTGGCAAGCTTGTCCATATTCTCCATCAGAACGAGAAGAAAAAATTCTCAAAAATTGCAGGTCCGTATTCAAAAATTTTCCGTGTCAGGTGAGAAATATCACTCGGTATATGAGTTTAAAAAATTTAATTGGAAGATTGGAATCTGCAAAAAACACTGAGTAAAAATCTGTTTTCAGTTTGAATGGCACAAATTTTTTATAGTTTTTATGATATGTTGAAAGTCGAATATTACAATTTATTAATATTGAATTCAAGAAACATACTATTTCTGATAGAGAAAAACACTGAATTAGAGATGCTTAAATAATCTTGACGCATTTTAAATATTCTTTCACATCTTGAAATACTTTTTTATTAATTTCTGTATCAATATTATAAGAAAAAATCAAAAAACAATACAAACACAAAAAGATCAACAGTAGCACATTTGATTAATAAAAAATCAAATAAACAAATCCTCGATATGCGAGAGCCATTCCTCTCACACATTATTGGCTTTTTGATCAATTGAAGTACTTTTTATATCCACAAGATGAAAAATTATACTCTGGATAAAACAGAAACAGTAGATTTCAGCTCGAGAAAAGTTTGACTTTCTTCTCAGAACCCCTGAACAATGATTCATCTGGTACTTATGTTTTCAACAAAATTTAATCTTCAATTAAATAATGCAATGATTCATAAAAAAACAACAAAGCAAATGCTCGAAATCGGAGCAATTTGCTTCAACGCATTTAGAGAGTGAACTCTAATGATTTCTTTCTCTTTTGAGAATTATTCTGAGACCAAATATTATATCCGTTCATTTTGCGGAATCCAAAAGCAAGTATCATATACATATTCTTCATTCGTGAATACTGAAGGCATTTTTCAGTAGATAAACAAACGACAAAATTCCCTATAAATCACAACCAATGAATGTATAAATGTCATTTTTTGAAATATGCCTACTCTGTGTAGTAGGATGTATTTTTTTATAATGAATAATAAACTCCTTATTCTGAAAAATCACTTGTTTCCCTGATATTCTGTTTGCATTAAAGAAATTCATATGCTTCTCAAAAGAAGGTGAAATTGCTACTACACCCAAGTACATATTAGAGGAAAATAAGTCCTCAAAATTCATACATTATTTCATTGAAGAATAAATTTCGTTGAAAACATAAGTACCAGATGGATTATTATTCAGGGGTTCTGCGAAGAAAGTCAAACTTTTCTCGAGCTGAAATCTAGTGTTTCTGTTTTATCAAGAGTATAATTTTTCATCTTGTGGACATAAAAATTACTTCAATCTATCAAAAAAGCCAATAAGTGTGTAAGGGAACGGCTATCGCATATCGATGATTTGTTTATTTGATTTTTTATTAATCAAATCAAATGTGCTACTGTTGATCTTTTTGTGTTTGTGTTGTTTTTCGAGTTTTTCTTCTAATATTGATAGAATATCAATAAAAAAGTATTTCAAGATGTGGAAAAATATTTGAAATGCGTAAGGATTATTGAAGCATCTCAAATCCATTGTTTCTTTCTATCAGGAATAATATGTTTTTTGAATTCAATATAAATAAATTGTAATATTCGACTTTCAATATATAAAAACTATAAAAAATTTGTGCCATTCAAACTGAAAACAGATTTTCACTCACTTCCAATTTTCCAATTCAATTTTTTTTATCTCATGTACCGAGTGATATTTCTCACCTGACATGGAAATTGAAATTTTTGTATACGGACCTGCAATTTTTGAGAAGTTTTTCTTCTCGATCTGATGGAGAATATGGATAGCTTGTCAAATATCAGCGAAAATTTTGCCATATTGACGGAGATATGGGAGTTTATAGTTTTAGCACTTTCGCAAAAAACACCTTGTATGTCTGAAACTGATAGCCTTATAGGACATTTAAACCCCCAATCCTCATTCAGTTTGAGGTCCTCTATCTCCAGTTAGCCGTTGACCCTTACGTCACCAGTCACCCTGTATATTCCTTAATGTGACGCAATGTAGTGATGTTCATTAGTTTTCTGAGATTTATATTTTTAAGGCACATAGAATTGTCAATCAATCATTTCTTTCACATTTTTTTCCGCCCAAACCAATGAGCAGGTATTCAAATTGCTTCCTGTATTATATTCTGATGATGAATTGAATTGAAAATGAGTTCGATACACACGTGGGGCAAAAGTTACCGTAGAATTAATAGAGCAATTTCCTAGATTTATGTATTAGAATGGCCCCCATCAGTGACGATGGATTTACTAGTAGAGTTCACCTAATACTCTCAGTATTGATCGCTAACCATAATAAATAATATTCAATTTCGCCTACGGGATTGTCCGAAAAAATAAATGATTCAGAATTTATAAAAAGGAATTTCCATTGCAGAGAGCTGATGCGGGCAACCTATAGCGACCAACAAGTTTGGGTAATTTTATCCTATCCTTTTTTGAGCTCTCGTCCTTCTTAAACGAGTGCTATATCGTTTTACCCAAATGTCTGTAATTTTCGAATTTTGAGCCGTAAATGGTCTCAAACGATAGGGTTCTACTCTCTGATGACGAATTCGAGGTCAAATTCAATTCTCTCTGTGGGACCGTCCGGCCGTTAGCACAATAACATTCGAAGGGATTGTCCTGACTTATATACAATAAATATGCTATATCAATTCGAAAGTTCTTCAAAGAAAATAATGTTCTATACAACTATATCCAAAGTAACTTTCTAAGTTCAGACGCACGCTCTAATTTTGACAGAAATAATGAGTTCAAAAGTTGGGGACTACGATCGTAGCTGCGGCTAAAAATTTTAACGCACTTTTGGTGTCATTCGGAGGATATCGCTGAAGGGGCGCCCGATTTTTAATTCATTTATGGGAATTATTCTCACGAGCCCGGTACGTTCAAGGAGAGGGTCGCCTGTTGAATTATGCATCAGAGAATTTTACATGACAATATTTAGGGAAATGAAAAATGAAGGCGTTAGAAAGGAGCAATGAAGTTTTATGTATAACAGTTCTGCAGTAGTTGACGAGAAATACTTGATTATGGAAAATTCATCATTATTATCATTATTATTATTGTTATTGTTATTAATCAAGTGAAAGCAGAGAATAATATTAATCGATATAAATCAACCAATATTAAACTCATACTTCGGAGCTCACTTCGTCCTTATTAGGACTCATCAGCATAGGGAGCTCTGAATGATAGAAGGTATTTCTTGGAACTTACAGCTAAACGGCGTCTCCTGTAAGGTATTATCACATACAACAATGCCGTAACAGTAACACTAAAAAACACTGAATGCATGTTAAAAATACGAAAACCTTTTTCCATAGCATGAATCTCGAACAAAGTAGCGAAATGTTTACCATTTGTTGCCTTGACTGAAGCGTTTTTGCATATCGCAAAATTTTCCGTCTTCAGTCTACAACGGGGAGCGCTCGGTTAACGTCAGGTGACTAGTAGTGAATAATAGAAACAGAGGTTTAACGCATACATCGCCATGAATATTGAAAAACAATAAAGTGAAAGCAGAGAATAATATTAAAAGATATAAATCAACCAATATTAAACTCATACTTCGGAGCTAACTTCGTCTTTGTTCGAGACAAAATGCAAGGAAGTGGTATCATACCTTAAAGGAGACGAGGTTTCGCTGTGAGTTCCAAGAAATACCTTCTATCATTCAGAGCTATGCTGATGAGTCCTAATAAGGACGAAATGGTCATCCATAGGTGCTCTGCTTGATACCACTTCCTTTCATTTTGTCTCGAACTAGGACGAAGTTAGCTCCGAAGTATGAGTTTATATTGGTTGATTTATATCGATCAATATTATTCTCTGCTTTCACTTATTATTTTTCAATATTCATGGCGATGTACGAGTTAAACCTCTGTTTCTATTATTGTAATTAATATACAAGAAGCGTTAGGGTCGACACCTATAAATTCTTGAAAACAAATTACATCAATAGTCAGTTAATCAACTGGGTTATTAAAGACAGCGACTTATGGTCAAAATATTTTCGAGACCATTATTAGCTAGATCAATAACCGAATTGATTACAAGATTTTCCAAAGACTTCAATATGAACTGTGAATAAATTCTTGATTGAAATACATTCTCATGTTTTACAAGACATACATTTGAAATAATAAAATTTCTATGTTTTAATGTGCTATTAGAGTTTTAACATTTCTCTTTGTTCTTCTGAATACTTTCTGTACGGTTGTCATGAGGATTGAACATTAAAATAGCATAAATTGAGCTCCGAAATAGGTAATTAATGATCAATTTCGTACATATTAAAATCACATTTTATTTGGGGTAGACGGAAAAAATATTATCAAGTGGAATTAGTTTTGAGGATCTGTTATTTTCATTCGGGAGAATTCCCCCGCGGTATTGACAACTAAAAACTTAGTATTTAGCTCTTAATTTGAGGAAATGCATCTTGAAATTTTCACTGTTAGAAGAACTTGTGAAAACAAGTATTTGAGGGTGAAGGCTAGATATCTTTCAATTATGATAACTTTCTAGTCGAGAGTAGGTTTTTCATTGGGCTGCAAAATGGCGAATGCGACGGTCTTTTTTTGAAACGATAATACTTACCTGTTATGAGGAATTCATTCAAATAAATTAATATATGTGAAATGTTTAACCTTATTAATATTAATATTTTTCAAACACGATTCAGGTTGTTTCACAATTCACGAGGAATGCCAAGAAATTATTGATGGGACCTAGGGACCTTTAACAATCGTTATCCATTTAGCACATTAAGCAAGAATTACTGGAAAAAAATCCCGAAAACTGTTTTGGCTTTCTGTATTCCTGGTCCAATGTTCATGATCTCGACCATAGAATTAATTCCAATAATTCACTCTATTATACATTGCATTAGGACTATACTGAAAAATTTCAGTATTTTTCATCTCATTCGAAAACTATTCAAAATAAATAATTAGTGTAAGAGGAGACTGCCATTCATTTTTCATTCAGAATCGAATGCTGTAAGATAAATATGCAGTTGTCTCTTGAAATCTCGAAACATTTGAATTATAAGTTCCACATTTTCTGAACAATATCTTCAAAAAATCCTCACGATGTATCAAAATACTGAATGTACCACATGAATGCATGGATTCTCTACTATGAGACTGCTGAGTTTGGTTCCGTTTGAACAAAAAATAATCGAGATATTGCGTTTTCAAACTGGCAATGCAGGTGTCAAAAATTTCAGGAATTTGTGCATAACTTGCCGACAGTGCATAGCGGAGAAAATTTTTGTAGTAGATATGTATTTGAGATAGACGTGGCAACACTGTCGACATAAATATACTTTAGGCAAAGAGTTCCTTCATCCTCAAGTCTCCACCTCAAATTTCAGAACGAAATATTCACTAGTTCTCCTAAAACGTTCAATTGGCCGACTTAAAAAAAAAACCCTGTATGAGTTTGATTTCAACTGCTCTTCACGTGGAACAAAGTGGAGAATCATTACATAGTATAAAACAAAGTCGCTTTCTCTGTCCCTATGTCCCTTTGTATGCTTAAATCTTTGAAACTACGCAACGGATTTTGATGCGTTTTTTTTAATATATAGAGTGATTCTAGAGGAAGGTTTATATGTATAACAACATCCATTAAATAGTGGAGAAGTACTGTTATTTTTGAAGTTTCTAATGTGATGTCGTACCGTGCGAAGCCGGGGCGGGTCGCTAGTATAGAATAAAACACCAACACGAATGTGCGACGAACTATTTTTATGTTTTATACGATCCATGTGCGACATTAGATCCTGGACGGACGCCAAAGTATTTCAGCATTTCCGTTCTCAATGAATAAGTGGTGGAAAATGGGAAATACATCGAAGTTCTACAATTGGAGAGGTGAAGAGCTCGAGGTTAAACGGTATAGGCGAAATAGATAATTTGTGACGACATTTTTTCATGTTTTATACGGTCTATGCGCGACATTGGATTCGATTCGGTCATCAAAGTATTTGAATATTTCCGGCTCTAACGAAAGTGAAAATGAAATTTCAATTGACGTTTTCTCCATCGAATCAAAAGTGAAATACGAAGTGTGATTCGTTGTAAAGATAATTTTGAAAAAAGTTCACAAAAGGTTGAGCGCACAGTAGGCGTTCGTTTATTTATCTAAAGTTAGCATGTTTGCTGTCATAACATAAAATAAAGTCAACGTTGCCAAAAGTACCCGGTCTCGTCCGACGAGCTTCCGAATTATCAGAGAACTCTATGTTGTATTGACAACATTGCGTATCAATCTGACAAGAGAATAAACAACAATCTAAAATTTCAATATACACAGTGGAGTATGCCAAATTGTCATGGCCAACCGACGGCTCAACCTTTCGTGAACGGACTATAGGTATATATAAAATAGAAAAGTCAGTGTCACTTCGTGTCAAACCAGAAGTGACTTTCAATTTCAGTTTTTCTCAGATGATGGTTCCTAGAACGAAAAGCAGTATACTCCGTTCACGAAAGGTTGAGCACATAGTAGGCGGTTCTTTATTTATCTGAAGCAGTATTTGCTGTCATAACGTAAAATACATTCAATGTTGCCGAATGTACCCGGCTTCGTCCGACGAGCTTGCGAGTTATCAGACAACTCAACATTGCTTATCAATCTGACAAGAAAATAAACATCATAACCTAAAATTTTAAAATACACAGTGGAATATGTCAAATTATCATGGCCAACCGACGGCTCAACCTTTCGTGAACGGACTATACATGAAATTCTTTAATTTGTAGTTTTCGAATTGGCTGAATAATCCATTGGAACATACTTACTGGTACAACCGGTATATTTATCAACTCATGAAAACAAATTACATTGAAATCATTCAAAAAAAGAACGTCTACGGGCCTACGGCTCACCTTCTATGGTACTAACAGCTAGAGCTTGCTATTATAGACAATTGTCAGTTTGACAACATCGTCCAGTTACTGTTTATTTACTCGATGCGTCGTGCTCACATTTCGTTTCGATTTGATGTTCATGAACTGAATTATGTTACCGATTTGGTGGCAGTTGCTTAAGGACATTCAGGTAATTACAGCTATGACAAAATTACAAAAAATATTGTTTTGAATTCAGCCATTGTAGAATCTTACATTTTGTTTACTTCACCCCAGTTCTACAGTAAAATGCTTTTCATTTCACTCTAGAGCTCGGTTGATTTCAATTCAACACTATTCACACTAAGGGGGTCTAGTCCAGTCAAATAAGCAGTTAACCTCGGAATTCGAGATACCCAGCTGAAAATCTGTGAATACTTTTACATTGACTCCCTAAAAGATGTCTCGAAACCTACATATGGTAGGGTGTAAGCAACTATTAAATTTTGAGGTCGAAGATCACAAAAATCGTTTTTTTGCGCTTTTTCTGGAAATATCTCATTTCCTATGGGTTTTTTCTATTTTTAGTTATTATCAATATTGTAGAATACAAAATTATCTACAAATTTTGTTTGAAAGGAATTTCGATAAGGTGGACGTTTTTCGAGATAGAGGGCGGAGAGTGCGCGGTCACTGCATCACTCCAAGTCAACCGGCGCCTTCGGTCGAAAACGCTCAATATACAGTTGATGAACTATCGCTAAATCAATAATTATAAATATTTATCAATTTTATTGACTATTATGTTATATTTTATCATTTTTTTCCTAACCTATCCACTTTTTATTCAGTATCAATTTATTTAACAACACTTACCTGCCCATGTAATTGGATAATTGTTGAATGAAAATATAGGAAATTTTAATAAATAATAATAGTGTGTTTTGTTTTTGTTTTTTGTTTTTTAATCTCAGAAGAACATACTATGGAAGAATTCATTTGTAAAATTGAAAATTGGAGCTATCCAAAGTCTTCCAACACCTGAAATATAAAATGAACAAAAGACATCGCATCAACAACCACATACAATTTCTCCAACAATGCAAAAGGAATAATGTCACACCGAAATTTCTGAACTTCAAAATACCATCTAATTACAACAAGAACCAAATACAGTCAACGCTACTTAGGAAAGAAATAAGAAGACAATATAAACAATCAGGAATCGTCGACAGTAAACTCAAATTCTTTCACCATTACCTACAAAAATATCTACATACCATAGAATACCAGTTATTAATCGATAAAATAGAAGAAGATGTATTCTATTCAAACTGGGAAGCAGATAGAAGGAGAAGAACAAAACTTAGAAAACTAATCGAAGAAAAAGAAAAAAACACACCCAGGCAGAGACAATTAGGAAACCACCAAGTAAATTCGGATACACCAAACCCCCATGAATTTTACACCAAATTCACGAACCTCTCAAAAATAACACTGAACGAAGAAGAAATGAGAGTGATGAACCTGGTACACAAATTCGCACCGGTTCCTAAAAACATGGATGTTCACAAGACTGCAGTTGACCTAGAAGTTCAAATAAGAAAAAACCCAGATTACAAAAAAATTACTGATGCTTTGACAGAAGACCTTATACTTTATAAAAATGAAAAGGTAAGAGTATGCAACAAAAAACAATTTATTAACAATAAACAACTAACAACAACTATAAAAACAATACGAGAGAAAATAAATGACAACAACCTTATTTTAACCAAAGCTGACAAAAACGCAGGACTAGTATTGTTAGAAAAGAATATGTACATTGAGAAAACACTAAACTTTTTAACGAAAATAATATAATACAATGTAAGAATAACCCCTTACAAAAATATTCCACCAAAGTAAACAATACATCAAAAACAACTCTTCCAACGTTAAAAAAATTCAACGAAACAATTCATACATTAAAAGAAAAGAACCCACAACTACCAAATTGTACAGCACAATTAAACTTCACAAACCAGACAAGAGCATAAGACCAATAACATCGGCAATATCGTCCCCATGTCAAAAAATCTCAAAATTTATTAACAACTTCTTTAGTAAAAAACTGGAATACAGATCAAATTATTCTATAAAAAATTCTCTAGAATTGATAAAAGAAATACAATCCCTCGAATTAAAACCCGATAAAACATACATGATTTTATCCTTTGATATAGTCAACCTCTATACCAATATCCCCATTAATGAATCCATCAATTTACTCAGAGAACGATTAATAACACATCAAAACAACAATAACAGTTTAAATTTGGAACTGAGATATAGAAAATATAACAAAACTTGGTCAACTAATAACCGAACAAAACTTTTTCATATTTGACGAAAAAATATATATTATGAAAGACGGATTACCCATGGGCCTACCATCTAGCGGACTTATAGCGGACACTTATGTAGATCACGTAGAAAAACAAATAATGCTCCTACCACATAGCGAAAACATAGTAATCTGGAAAAGATACATAGACGACATCTTTTGCATATGGTCTGGAACAAATACAGAACTTGAAGAATTCTACCAAGAAATCAACTCCAGATATAAATTAAATTCACCATAGAACACGCTATAGCAAATTCGCTGAATTTCTTAGATCTGAGCATAACACTAAAAGATGATAATGTTTTTCTTTTCGAAATCTACAGGAAACCCACACAAACTAACACCATCATTCCCTTTAGCTCATACCACGCACCCACAATGAAGAGAGCCGCATTTAGATTTTTATTTCATAGACTTTTTAACACCCCTTTAACACCAGAAAATTATAGGAAAGAACTAGATATAATATACCAAGTAGGCAGGGAAAATGAATATTCCAAATCATATATCGATGAAATTTTAAAATCAATGAAAAGAAAAATAATTCTAGATAAGATTCTACATTTGTATACTTTCAGCTGGCCTGATGATGGAATAATTTCCGAAATCGATAGCCGAAGATTTGAATAAATAATAATAGTGTGTTTTGTTTTTGTTTTTTGTTTTTTAATCTCAGAAGAACATACTATGGAAGAATTCATTTGTATAATATGGGAAATCTATTTGAATTTTAACCTAATTAATAGTAATAACTTCTCACATGATGAAAAAAAAAACAAATAAATAATGAATTAATCTTTTTGTTGAAAATATCATTCAATTCATTTATTTTTATTGAAAGTAAAAATGAAATAAAGGGTACAAAAACTACAATTTATAATTTAAATCATCTTCTTCCTCGCCATCGTCGTCTTCTGGCTGCTGGTAAATTTCAATTTGGTCTTCATTATCGTCTTCAACGACATTTGTCTCAAGTTCTTCCATGATTTCGGGGTCAAGGTTCCATCTTCGTCAATGTCGCTCTGATATGGTAGAGCATTGAGACAAGCTGGCCATTACATTGTCCACAAGCTAAAGAGCATTGCAAGCCCGCTTCCTGCATCCGCATCGCGAATCACAACCACTCTTGCAGTTGCAGAAAATTGTATTTATCGATTTTTCTGGAGCAGGTGGGTAAAATTGTCATGATAGGCTCCAGAAAATCATTTCGCATTGCCAAACCCCATACTTGGGGTTCCAAATCATGTCCTAAACCAAGTTTGAACTTAATAATATACACGTTTGAAATGTTGATGAGCAGCTGCACTTGTCGGTGGAATATTTGAAAGCTGCACAGGTTTATTAAGTTTTGTAGACTTGACGCAATGCATATTGCGAAGATGATTGAGACTTTTCACCCGATTTGGAGCATTATAGACTGCCAATAAGGTTTGAGTTCCACTCACTAATAACCTCTGGGCCGAACAATTGTCTTCCTCAAATGCTGCAGCTAGTTCATCCAAATTTGTCAGTTTCTCAAAAACTTTTAAAAATGATTTTAATTTTGTATTCTATAATATTGATGATAACTAAAAATAGAAAAAACCCATAGGAAATGAGATGTTTCCGAAAGAGATCAACAAACCGATTTTTGTGACCTTCGACCCCAAAATTTGATAGTTGCTCACACCCTACCAATAATGTAGGTTTTTGAGACAACTTTTAGGGAGTCAATATAATATAATATAATAATATATATATATTTACAGATTTACAGCTGGGTATCTCGAATTCCGAGATTTTGGCCAAATTTTGTGTTATTTGACTGAACTAGTCTTTTTATTTACTCCTTGCTCTGAGCTTTACATCAACTCACTTGAATAACGTTTAAAAAACCTCAAGACATATGTCACTCCGATATTTCGCCATTTTCTTTATGGACGTAAGCAGAAACGCAATCTCCTGATGAATTCATTGAAACTCAAACATTGTTTATTTTTAGGAATTTGACAACTGACTTCAAATACACGAAACCACTTTTGGTAATTTTTCGCTCTCTTATGTTGGACGAATGAATTCGAATGAGAAAGAAGGTTACTTACCTGTTCGTCGAAGTATCAAAGGATCTGAAGACCTGCAACAAATAGAATATGAATTCAGTTGAATTTTCCAGATTCATGAAGTTCTTCGTGAAGGAAAATCGCATACTTCCCTTGAAGAAATTATACGGTTTCCATTTCAAGAGAGAAAATGTAACTGTCTCTTGTATGGTGGAACAGAAATACACAAATGGAAAATTCTCAGCGTGTTCGTGGGGATGGAAAATTAATGTGATTTTCGTGGGTAGGATTTTCAGGAGACCGGAGTTTGAACTCATTTTCCTCCCACCAATTATTTCGCAATATCAGGTGAAAGGATATAATCCCATTGAGCTATATGGAAACATTTAAATTCATGCGAATGTAAAAAACTGAAACCTTTGCATGATTATACCAATTTTCATTTCTCTGGAAATTCTCCACAGAACTGGTGCCGACAGTAGTGTGATTGATAATCTCCCTACCAATTTGATATAATCTGGAGGAAAGAAGGCTATAATGCACATAATGGCATAGCGGCAGTAAGTTTTAATGTATACTAGAACCTATGCAGGATATTCCAACATCGAACGTACAAACGAAGAGAGGAGATTCTTTAGGTAGATTAGATTAGATAGTGGTCGATCGGCACGTTGATTACCCTTCTGCACTGCGATCCTTTAGGTAAGTTTAAGAAAAAAATCTCATGAACATGTGGTCGCAACGTTTTGTTTTCCGAGATACAGGGTGTTAAATTCCACTAAAAAACTGACCAAAGATGTAGAACGCCACTAAGATATTTTAAACTAACAATATTTTTCTATTTTTTTTCAATCAAGGACAAAAAATTTCTTTTGCGGTTCTTCCGTATGGGGCTTCATTTTTATGTAAAAAGCAAAACATTTTAATGTAGCATCACCACTATATATTTTGTAAAAGATATTTCATTACCTTACATAAAAACGGCGCTCCACACGAAAAAAAAGCAAGAGCAATTTTTCGTCCCAAATTGAACGAAGAAAAATAAACTTGTTAGTTCAAAATAATTCAGTGGCGTACAACTTTTTGAGTAGAACTCACCCTGTTGTTGAAAACGAAACGTTTGCGACCGCTTCTTTATGGCGCATTTTTTCTCAAACTCATTCAGGAATATTTCCTTTTCGTTAGTAGGTTCAATTAAAGGAACATCCTGTGAAGTATATTTTTTCACTATCGAATAAATACGTGAATGACTAAATAATAAATATGAATGAAGCTCAGGTGACGTGCTTAAAATTGATCAATAACGTCCCATGATGCATGATTTCTCCTATTCTCGTTTTGAGAGGTGACGTCGTCTTCTAAGGGGAGACATACAGGGTTTTCCTTTAAAGTTGGCCTATAGACGTTTAAGGAAAACCAGTGAATATTTCGTTCTGAATTTTTAAGTGTAGCCTTGAGGGGAAGGAGCTCCTCGCCTAAAATATTTTCAAGTCGACAGTGTTTGCCACGGCTATCTAAAACACATATCTACTTTCTTATTTCTAATGGAACTACCTAAATTTTCATTTATGTATCGATTCAATACTAAATTCGCAGTAAAACCTACTAAAAAAAATTTCTGCTTGCACTGTTGCCAAGTTATGCACAATTTCCTGAAATTTCTGACATCTGCATTGCCAGTTTGGAAATGCAATATCTCGATTATTTTTATGCGGACGGAACCAAACTCAGCAG
Organism: Propylea japonica; assembly: GCA_013421045.1. NCBI lineage: Eukaryota > Metazoa > Arthropoda > Insecta > Coleoptera > Coccinellidae > Propylea > Propylea japonica. The sequence goes on along the minus strand of JACDNR010000501.1, from coordinate 9,319 downwards.
TCTCATAGTAGATAATCCATGCATTCATGAATCATGAGGTATATGCAGTATTTTGATACATCGTAAGATTTTTAGAAGATATTACTCCAAGAAAAAAAGTAATTTCGTGAAGAATTATATTTCTTTCACTACTAAATGGTCGTTTTTCCTTTCACAGAAAAAAATAGTGTATTATATACGGAAAAAATATTAGATTTTAGCTCTCGGCTTTTTGACAATATAACCTCGAGGTAAAATCTAATACTTTTTCCCTTGTATAATAAATAACTATTAATTCTCAATCAAACCTTAAATATTCCGTCTTGCCCCACCTTCCTCCATTCGCTTTTGAAGCATCTATTGCGAAGCTTTTTAAGCCTTCCCGAACTGACGAAATTCTTGCGTTCTTTCTTGATTATCCAATTTATGTATTTATTTTTATATGAGTACGTTTCCTTCGAATGTCAGATGTTTCTCTTGTCAATATCGCATTATATGACCTCACATTATCAACTTCACCGAAATAAATCCTTTAACATGTGGTATAAGGAGAAACTGAACCATTACTTTCAATCCCCGCAAGCATAATGAAGTTCAACTCAGAATTAGGGAAATAATTCGTTCGTTCGAAAAGTATCACTGTGAAATATATGTGGCGCTTAAACTCTTTTTTTGGCAAAGGTTCAAAATGACCAGATTCAAATGAACATCGTGAATGAAATATAACACTCGAAATAATAGCTACCATTGAATTGTGGTATAACCTACCTACAATCCGTTTAATTCTCGAAGGATACTAAAAGAGTTTTATTTAGGTATAACGTTTCCGCATTTCAACTGCTGTTTTGATAGGGTTATTTGAGTTAATTCCACATGAGAGATTCCATTGGATAGGAAAGCCGAATAGGCCCGTAAAAAATTCGGAAGGAAATCTTTCAGAGGAATCATGGATGTAGTAGAATGTAGCGGCTGGTATATAAAGCTGCGGAGCTGCAGCACCTGTTTTCAAATGGACAAAAACATCGTTATTTTCGTAATTGATCATTAACTAAAAATAATTATTATTGCTATCCATCAAAGTATTATTTTTATCAATCCATACCACCAGATGGCTACAAGGATTACAATAAGTAAACAAATCAACGAAATGGTTCATACACAATGTGAGCAGAAAATAATATTTTTCGCCGACCTCAAAATTTTTTTTTATTTTAATTTGTACTAAATGAGCATTAATGACCCATTTTAATGCTCAAAGCATTCAGAAGAACTATGAAACGTTGACTTTGGGGAAAGCCAGTCTCATGCAATGAATAGCTCGCGGGCCACACTCAGTGAAGAAGAGAGTGAGTTATATGATAGAATGTAATAGGAATAAATAGTAGAGTAAGCCTGCCTACTCAGGTAAATGAACTGCTCAGTCCTCTACCAGAGTAGTAACAGTAACAGAAATCCCTCAAAACTTCAAGTCACAATTATTTATTACCAAAAACAAAAAATATATGTGCAGGTTGATACAATACAGATAAATATTTTCACCAAGGGGTAGTCAGAAGAAAACTTACTAAAATACACTGAATCAGATAAGAAAGTATCTAAGTTAACAAATAAACCCACTTAATCAGCTTACATTCAGCTTTACGTTCTGGTTCAGATTGACAATAACTACGCTATACTAAACAATGATTCCTGAAGGGAATACCGATCAATTATCCTATAACAAAATCCTGAAGGGATATACGAGCACCTTTATGGTACCCAACGCAACTTATGAAGTGCACCTCACTATAATTGCTCACAATTATATAACATTACCTTACAGAATAATATCACAAATTACCAAAATAAAAAAACAATGATTTACAATGTTAAAGCCAGTGCTATGCACTGGTTATCTTCACAAAACTACTCCAGAACGTAGATAGCTCCAACTAATAATGCTAGGCACGTAGATACCTCCAAGATGACAGGCAAGTGGATGCCAATTGATACCTCTAACTGGCAGGTTCGTGAGTACCTCTAACTGACAGGTACATAGATAATTCAGCCAAGAGACATGCCAGGCACGTGGAGCAATTGACAGGTTACACTCTAATACGCCAGATACGTGGAATAACTGACAGGTCACCTCCAATAACACCAGGTACGTGGAACTCAGATACACCCAATACGTGGAAAACTGTACTCAACCCTGTCCGTGGACCCTAACAAAATACTATAAGAAACGGCTCATAAGCTATTAAGGATATTTAGTGACCTCTGTTGTTCGAGGGAGATAGGTTCAACCTTCAATTCAGTCGAGAATTTGTTCCAAATAATTCCAATAATATTCGCTACACAACAACCTAAATAAAAGAAAATGGTCAGACTACTGGTTCCAGATAGAAAATGTATGCATACCTAGAGGTGCAAGATAGATTCCGTACGGACTCCATGTGGAAAAGTCTATATTTCCCAAAACATTCCAAAATACTTCACGCAGCTATGGAATGACATAACAGGGAACAACGACACTCGAAGATATAATCCCTCACAACGAGGATGAATCTAGATTCAAAATTCTCTTCCAAAATGTCACACGACCTCCGCACAACGAACCTCGTATCACAAAATGTCGGCTTTGACAGTCGCACAGAAATTTCCGGATACTCAAAGTTCACAGAGCCTATCAGTTGTTATAGCGAAGAAGAAGAAAAACACATAAAAACCAAAATAATATAAAGGAATCATTACGGTACTAATAATCTACACAGTTTATACCAGAGGAGGGTCTCTATAAATCCATTTCTATAATTCTTCCACGATTTTCTCCGAAGTACTTTACTGAGGCCAAACAACTCCAACTTACCAAAATGACAACCAACATAACCTCACAATTTCAAATAATAAAAACCAACCGTTTTCTGAGGGAAAACAATTCGAACAGGTAGGTAAACGAAGTGAATAATTACCTACAAAATGAGGAGGAAATTTAGAAAATGAACCATCCCAACAAGTTCTTAATAAATTTATGGAAAAAGATGGCAAAACTACATTTTATGACAAATTCAAAATAATAACGTTACAACTACCAGAAATTTCAAAACTCTACTAGAACCTAGAATAAACATAAAAATTTATATTTGTCAAATGTATATCAAAATAACACTTCATTGGAAAAACCTTTATAAGGTATAATTGAATATCATGATTAAAGTGATTACTCCTTAAGTTCATTAGACAGAATGAATTGAATGAGAGAGACTTCATTACCTTCATTTAAAATGTTATGGCGTTTTCTTCTGAACAGAAATAATGACTTCAACCTGACCTGTTTCATTTACACAAGTCGTATGTGAACTTCCATTATTAACGGACAGATTTTATATTTGCAAAAAGCCTTCAGTTTCAAAACGTTTAGTATTCAGGAGGAGGAAACTGGGTAAAGCGTTTTTCTTCAAAGCTCGAACTCGCAAAAGGTTCAAACGTCCCTAACGTGTTCGGCAACTCATTACGTATATGCTCATTTCGTATGATATACGTATACACAAACAAATTATAACAATTAAGGTTTCAATTGTTCCACATTTCACGATAACACGTCCAATATGCATGTCACCAATTCCAAACATGTCAAACAGTTTCGAACAAAACAAAACAGTGTGGATCTTTACCAGCAGTTTCGAACACAAAACTGTCAGTGAGTCCAGCCCTTGAACCAGGCACCCCGGTGTTGACAGATATTCCATTCGCTCTTTCAACCACATAGTTATACCCGGAGTTCTCCATTGAAGTATATTCGTAAAGGAACTCGAAACGATGTTTCTGCTCTAATTACAAATAACCGCAAACGATTTCTGTGGGCTACGTCTCCTGAAATCGGAACACGAAGTTTCGATCCGGAGTTCTTAGCAATTGATTTGGATTCGGTTGCCATTTCTTGGGGGAACCGTCAAGGAGTTTATACAGTACGCGTCAAAAACTATGGAACAGATGCACTTTCTCAGAAGGAATTTTCGAGGAAAGATGTTTTCTTGAAAGACTAGGTAGTTCAAAGAAGTTTTTGTATGTGCACTTCGTCATGGCTCATTTATTTTTAGACAATGGTACCTGATGAAATTTGTCAACCATAACCGAAATGGTCGACTCATTCGGTGGCTTTCAAGTAATGTCACGTAATATTAACTCAAAAATATTATTCATTCATTGAATTTAAATTGACACGAAGCGGACGGCAGCTTTTGGCCGGAGAGCATTTATGGAAATAGGTTCATATACAGGGTGTTTCAGCATAAACTGGACAAACATATATTTTCGTGTAGAGGACATCGGGAGAATCATTTTTGCCTTATACAATATATCCCGTTTTCGAAGCAATAAGCGAGATACAGGGTGTCAAACGTCATTACTATGAGTGTGGTCAGTTATGTATAACACTTAAAGTAACGGTTTTGGTCCAAATCTCAGTATTTTGGGTCCTCTATTCAGAAAAGTTGACGAATATTCTAGATGAATACAATACAAATAAAATACAAAAAAAATCAGTGAAACTTAGTTGGGACTCGAACCGAATGTAGGTATTAAATAGGGAAAGACACTGTTCTAAGGATATTAATACTCGTTGCCAATAATTTAATTATTTCGACTCTAGAACTCAAAACAAATTTTCTTTCATTATTTCAGAGGTCTGAACGAAATATTTGAATTCCTGTAGTACGAAACCGTTCGATATTTACAATTCTGTTTTTATATTCGTGATTGATAATTCAAGAAGTATAGTTGTACAAAATTCATTCATTTCGAGTGAAATTTTTTCATCGCTGTAGACAATTAGACATGTAAAAAAAAATTTGTGTTCGATTTTTGAAAGATTTTTTTTCACCGAAATTCTTAGAAAATCAGAAAACAAAAGTCAATTTGACAACCGCAAAAAAATTGGAACATTGCAGGTCTTCTGAATAGAGGGCACAAAAATACTGAGATTTGACCAAAAACCGTCACTTTAAGTGTTATACATAACTGACCACACTCATAATAATCTTGCTCAAAAATGACGTTTGACACCCTGTATCTCGCTTATGCTTCGAAAACGGGATATATTGTATAAGGAAAAAATTATTCTCCCGATGTCCTCTACTCTACACGAAAATATATGTTTGTCCAGTTTATGATGAGACACCCTGTATATGGAGGAGATTAGTGACACACATTATGTCCATCCTGTGCATTCCTGAAAAAAACCACTTTGGGACCGACCTATCATAATACATTATATAAGAAAACCATATTCCTTGACAGCAATCTCAACTACAGATAAGTTTTAAAGAAAAATTGTATGAAATCCGAGTTTAAACCTGAATAATTTTGCAACTGTTCTTTGTACATTAATGAAAACTTTCTACAGAAGTGGACAACATCATGGTATCATATTTTGAAAAACTCAGGGTGGTCCCAAGTCACTAACAAAGTTACATTCAGTTACTTATACAGCTTCATGGAACAGCCGTATAACGAACCTTAACGTGGTGGGCGGTGTTTGGGATATCTGTCACATCTTGTTATTCAGAACCCAAAGCATCATGATAAAATTTTGAAAATTAGAAGAATTATCATCAAAATTTAAAGATTCATTTTTCCGTAGCTGCAATTTTGAACGCCCTATAGAAAACACCAGATGTGAGACCTTCGTGAAAATCTGATATATTGTTCTTAAGGTTGGTATAAATATAATATGTAAAAATTAGGAAAATTCACTGACCGCTTTTCCTAAGGTAAGTGTGCGGGGTCCTTTGTCAACCATAACCGAGATGGTCGACTCATTCGGTGGCTTTCAAGTAATGTCACGTAATATTAACTCAAAAATATTATTCATTCATTGAATTTAAACTTGACACGAAGCGGACGGCAGCTTTGGCCGGAGAGCATTTATGGAAATAGGTTCATATTTATATATTTTTGAGCGCTCGTTCTCCTCAAACGAGTGCTATATCGTTTTGTCCAAATGTCTGTAATTTCGAATTTGAGCCGAAAAATGTTCTCAAACGATGAGGTTCGACTCCTTGATTACGAATCCGTGGTCAAATTCAATTCTGTTCGTGGGGCCGGCTCCGTTTAGACCACGATAACTTTCGAACGTTGTTGAGTGAGTTCGTTAACAAGCTAAATCCAGGGTGTTCAATAAAATAGGGCCATTCAAATGTTTGTTCCATCAATATCTCAAACAAAACGAAACCCATCGAAAAATGTTGCGGTTAATGCAAGATGCTCATAATAAGCTTCGTGCAAAGGTTTGTAGCCGTAGTAAAAACAGAACCATAGAATTTGTAAAGAAGAAACTTCATATTTTCATAAAAATATATCCGATTCAAAGAAATTTGATTTTTAAATGAAGATCGATACGCTGAATGTTCGTGTAGAATTTTGTGACCATAGTGTTGGACAGAACCATAGAAAAATTCAATTGGAATATGAAAAAATATGATTTTTATATTTCCATAACAGGATATCCGTTTCAAATGTAATTTTTTGGTGTGAATGAAAACTGTCATACTGAACTTTCATGTAAAATGATGTGACCATTCAATTGGAATATTGAAAAAAAATGCAATGAAGAATTTTATATTTCCATAACAAGTTAACCGATTCGAGTGGAATTTATTTTCCGAGTCAAATTGATATACTGATGTTCATCAAAAGGATCGCTTTATCAGAACCAATAAATTAATTTTTGTAATCAATATTTTTCACATATTTCATTTTTTGAAAATTTCCAAAATATAATTCCGATTGTGCTGAGATTTATATATTTGGTTTCAGTCTCAAATCCCATATAAAATTTTGAGGTAATAGTCTATTGCTCCACCAAAGAACGATCGCCCGAAAGCTCCTGCTCAGGGCCTTTCTTGATTTTTTTAATGAATTCTCTGACCTGCTTTCTTTTGAAATTTTGGCTACAATTATTTTGAACAAGAACGTAAAAGTACCACTCGTAAAACCTTATAAGTTAATACGAAGGTCAACATAGGAAGATGTGTACAAAATTCGAGCAGTAATTTCACTTTAGGGTACAAAAAACACTATGTTCAGGGCACTTTATCAACTTCAGCAGTTTTGTACCACTTTTCGAAAGGGTTGTGGTTGTTCGAATATTTCGGTTGATGATGGCCAGAGTGATAGCTATGTGAAGTTGGCACCCCCAAATTCGATTTTTGATGCCAAAATTTCAGGATCGTTTGTCCATCGCAGGCCCCACGTTTGCCCCCCCTTTTTTTTCATTTGTCCGGGCATCGTTCGAGAGATATTGAGAAAGAAAATTTTACGTCACTTTTTTTAGCGCACCCCCAATTGCAAAAATGAATATTTTATGGCTTAGATCGTTTGTCCATCGTAGGCCCACGTTTGCCCACCCTTTTTTCATTTGTCCAGCATCGTTCGAGAGATATTGGGAAAGATAAATTTTATGTCACTTTTTTTAGCAGCACCCCCAATTTGCAAAAATGAATATTTTATGGCTTAGATCGTTTTTCAATTCGTAGGCCCACGTTTGCCCACCCAATATTTTCATTGTCCACCCCCAGAACTGTAGAAATCGACCCTTCAAATTTCGGAACGTGTGAAGTAGTTGGTACCCCAAATTCGAATTTCGCCGCGAAAATTTCAGGATCGCTTGTCCATCGTAGGCCCACGTTTGCCCACCCAATATTTTCATTTGTCCACCCCCAGAACGGTAGAAATCGACCCTTCAAATATCGGAACGTGCGAAGTTGGCACCCCCAAATTCGAATTTCGACGCGGAATTTCAGGATCGTTTGTCCATCGCAGGCGCCACGTTTCCCACCCAATATTTTCATTTGTCCACCCCCAGAACTGTAGAAATGGACACTTCAAATTTTCGGAACGTGTGAAGTTGGCATCCCCAAATTCGAATTCGACGCGAAAATTTCAGGATCGTTTTTCCATCGTAGGTCCACGTTTGCTCATCCAATAATTTCATTTGCCCAACTCCAGAAACTGTAGAAATCGACCCTTCAAATTTTCGGAAAGTGTGCACTAGGTACCCCCAAATTCGAATTTTATCGCCAAAATTTCAGGATTGTTTGTCCATCGTAGGTCCACGTTTGTCCACCTAATAATTTCATTTGTCACCCCTAGAATGGTAAAAATTGACCCTTCAAATGTTTGTAAATTGTGAAGTTGGCACCCTCAAATTCCATTGTTCATGCCAAATTCCACGTATGTCCATTGCGCGCCTTTTTTTTACAAAATTGGATAGTGTAGAAGATTTAAAGTTTATCAAATCAAAGATAATATAAGAGGTATTACTGATAAGAATAATGTTTTGACATTATTGTTCTGCACTTTTAACGATTTTCGCGAGAGAAAGGGAAAAATAAGAATTGTATGAAATTCTTCTTAGTAATAAACTAATATCTTTATCCACATAACAGCAGGGCCGGATTAAGACCACTTGGCGCCCGAGGCACAATATATTTTTTCGCCTCCCACATTACAAAAATGAGTTAGTAACTTGATGATTAGTTCTGGGCAATTGCCCTTTTTGCCTTGGGGAATTTGGGGGTGCCTAGTTCACACTTCCGAAAATTTTGAAGGTCGATTTCTACAGTTCTAGGGGTGGACAAATGAAAATATTGGGTGGGCAAACGTGGGCTCACGATGGCCAACGATCCTGAAATTTTCGAGTCGAAATTCGAATTTGGGGGTGCCAACTTCACACGTTCCGAAAATTTGAAGGGTCGATTTCTACAGTTCTGGGGGTGGACAAATGAAAATATTGGGTGGGCAAACGTGGGCCTACGATGGACAAACAATCTAAGCCATAAAATAATTTTTGCAATTTGGGGGTGCTGTTAAAAAAAGTGACGTAAAATATTTATCTTTCCCTAATATCCTCGAACGATGCCTGGACAATGAAAAAAAGGGTGGGCAAACGTAGCCTACGATGGACAAACGATCCTGAAATGTTGGAATCAAAAAATCGAATTTGGGGTGCCAACTTCACATAGCTCAGAGTGATCTTGGAGGATATGGTATCATCTAGCGATAGGGATGACGAGAAGTCAATGTCAAACGTTGATTCCCTCACGGAAACGAAAAAATTCCAGGGATAAATGAATATTATACAGAATGTCTGTACAAAATTCGAGGGATTTTGGAAATTATTCTCGATAAAAATAGCAGGGGTAGTTCATATAATGTTTTTTCGAAATCGACCCCCCTTTCAAGATAAAGCCTTTGGGAGCGACGACGAGTTGGCAGTTTTTAATTTTATTAGGAGTAGCGCTCAAACAATGAGTGAAAATACGGGTTTTCATAAATAATTGTACCATCGTAGGTTGCTTTG
>JACDNR010000500.1:0-30180 GCA_013421045.1 Propylea japonica | reverse complement strand
ACAATCCTCATGACAACCGTTCACAAAGTATTCAGAAGTACAACAAGAAATGTCGAAACTCTACTGAACATAGATACATAGAAATTTTATTATGTCAAATGTAAGTCTTGTGCAAATGGAAATGTATTTCAATCAAGAATCCATACACAATTAATATTGAGATTGTCGGAAAAATCTTGTAATCAACTCGGGTATTAGCTCCGCTCACGCGTTAAAAATCTTGATCATTAGTCGCTGTCTTTAATAACCATGTTGATTAAATAACTATAAATTGAAATTCCTGTAAAGAAAATGTAGCTAGTGTTATTTATACAATAATTTGATTTCGCCAATGACGAAAATTGTTAACATTCATCAAAATTGCTAGTTGTGGAATTACTCTTTTTGGAAAGAAAATAGAAGGCTCATAATACTGAAAATTAATATTCAGTTAGTTCAATAATTTTTCAAAATCCGTGGTTTCCAATTATTGAAAACCTTATAAAAACTGACGTGTCAATTACCTGAATCTACTTGAATTTGTTTTATTTTTTATCCCGTAAAATCTTTTCTTATCTTTGTAAAACTCCCAAATAAATTTTTCTCAAAAAATCATAACTCGAAATTTATTTGTGATGTGAAAGCTCATGAGTTTTTGTTGATAAGAACACATGCTCATAATAAATAATATTTCATGGAAAAATCCATTGGAAAAATATGACTTCAGAATCGCAATATTCATCTCCTTAACACGGCCGCAATAAAAATTTTATAGCCCACATAGGTAACGTTATATCTCGTAGCCAATTTTATACCCTTTCTAGATATGTGAACGAATATGATGAAACTACAAGGACAACTGAAGTATAATATTGTATATTCTATAGAAGAGTTTCAAATATATGATATTACAATATTATAATAAACTTTATCATCGACTATTGTGAAATCCGTCCATTGAACGTATCTGTGCTCGGCCTTATTAATACCCATAAATCACAGGGGAATAATGAGATTATATTTCACTGCTGTCAGATGCTACATAGATTTAGCTTTGAAATAATATTCTTCAAATTGGTATTTCTTTTATATTCTAAAGTACCACCGCTATGGGTATATCTTGTCTATCAAGGGCAAAATCTACTTTCATTATATCAATTAAAGCTTTTTTCATTACAAAATTTAAAATGACCAGTTCTCCAGAAAATTTCTCATGTATCAACTTGACTTTTTCCACTTTTCATAGAAGGGTTTTGTCACGGTCGCCAACTGTTTAAAATCTTCAAGAAATATATTCAGTTAGTCGTGAATAAAGTACCCTATATACCTATATAGCCTATTCGTTTTGAGATATTTCGTGCTCCTGAGTAACTCAAAAGCTCGAAATACGGCTTGCCATTGGCTCCGCACAAGCACTGGAACAGCTCAGGAGCACGAAACTCCTCAAACGAATACTGTAATAGTATGCTACTCGCGTAAAAGGCTGTTATTCGCTCATGCTATTATGATTTATATTATTATCATTATCACTATCAATATATCGTGAAATGAAGATTTATCGAATTGAGTAGAAACCATCAACAATTCAACTATGTGAAACAAGAGATTTCTGTTCAGAATAATTTGTATCTCCCTCTGAAATTTCTGTTCCAGTTATATTTGTAGGCAAGAAAATTAATGACGGTTTTTTCAGGTCTCAACAAACAAGTGAAGGGAGGATATCTACTGAGATACAGAAGTGAGTATAAACGAAATATTTTAATCATAACTTGTTTTTCCGTTGACCTCAAAATAACAGTAGGGTTCAAAGAATATAATAGTGACCCTTGAAAATCCTGTGAGAAGGTTCAGTGGTTCTTGATTCTTGTGGAATTCTGTTTCTGTTCGAATCTCCCTGTATTGAAAGTTCTAAGAAAGGGACCCCGCACACTTACTTAGGAAAAGTGGGTCCAGTGAATTTTTCTAATTTTTACATATTATATTTATACCAACCTTAAGAACAATATATCAGATTTTCACGAAGTCTTACATCTGGTTTGTTCTATAGGGCGTTCCAAAATTGCAGCTACGGAAAAATGATATCCAAACACCCACCGCCCACCACGTTAAGGTTCGTTATACAGGCTGTTCCATGAAGCTGATAAGTAACTGAATGTAAGGTAACTTTGTTAGTGACTTTGGGACCACCCTGAGTTTTCAAAATATGATACAGGATGTATGTCCACTTCTGTAGGAAGTCCATCCTGTGCATTCCTGAAAAAAACCCTTGGACCGACCTATCATTATAATTATAACTAATGAAAACCTATATTCCTTGACAGCAATCTCAACTACAGATAAGTTTTAAAAAATTGTATGAAATCCGAGTTTAACCTGAATAATTTTGCAACTGTTCTTTGTACATTAATTAACTTCCTACAGAAGCGGACATACATCATGGTATCATATTTTGAAAAACTCAGGGTGTTCCCAAAGTCACTAACAAAGTTACATTCAGTTACTTATACAGCTTCATGGAACAGCCTGTATAACGAACCTTACGTGGTGGCGGTGTTTGGATATCTGTCACATCTTGTTATTCAGAATCCAAAGCATCATGATAAAATTTTGAAAATAGAAGAGTTATCATCAAAATTTTAAAGATTCATTTTTCCGTAGCTGCAATTTTGGAACGCCCTATAAAACAAACCAGATGTAAGACCTTCGTGAAAATCTGATATATTTTCTTGAGGTTGGTATAAATATAATATGTAGAAATGGGGAAAATTCACTGGACCGCGCTTTTCCTAAGTAAGTGTGCGGGGTCCTTTCTTCAGAGCGTACTAGGCCAAGAGGTTTGACCAAAGCGCTTTTCTTTCTGACACAGACGGCGGATGATCCAATGAAAGGATTGTAGTCCGATTTTACAGAATTTTAGCGTTGTTCCTGACGAATTACTGCAGGAATACTAATTAGCCTCTTTACACATGCACTCATCATTTTGCCCAAAACCACTCTCCTTTGATGTTTTTTTGAGACGACAGAGGCCTGTGAGAAACCCTGTAAGAAGGTGGTAGCCTATTTTTTTTATTTCGGAGAAGTTCGGGATCTTTTTTTATTGCACACACAGACAATTTTCTCGTTACCTTCTCGGCCCAGAAGACTCTGCCAGAGTGTTTCTCTGTCCCCTCCCTTTCTTCTGAATTTTTGAGCGCTCGTTTAAGCGCTATTTTCAAAATCCAAAGCAGCATAACCAGCCAGTATATTTATATTCTTGAAAATATTTTTATCCACTCCTATAGAGTAATATGTCAATTATTAAACTAATTTCTATGTGTAATAGTAGCTATAACACAACCTAGACATGTCTATGAACCGAAAAGCGAGTGTTATAATAAACACCCGCCATAACAACGGCTAATAAAATACCTAGGAAAAATTAAATTGCTTACAAAAAAAATGAATAAAAAGAAGGATCGATCCGAAAATCTATTTCAGCCATCAAGATAACGTTCTAGCGATTCATTCCAGATTTATTTTTGGAAAACGTAAATTTTTTGAAGTTGCGAAAGTGGGTACTTGATTTGATTAGTTAGAGACTCTGATTGATTTCCGACCACAGAGTACAGAGATTTGACGGTTGACTAAATGTTGTCAACGCTTTTGACAAATGTTCAAAATTTTTTAAATGCAGATTAATTCGAATTTTATGAAGAAGTCGTGGATAAAGTATAGTATCAATTCGCGGTAATGCTCAAAACACACTTGATGATTACACCACTCGCCTGACGGCTCGTGGTGCAAAATTCATCTGCGTGTTTTTGACCTGCATTACCGCTCATCGAATAATATACTATTATACTATGTATTATCATTTTTGAGCGCTCGTTCTCCCCCGAGTGCTATATCGTTTTAGAGACTTTAAATTTTCAGGATGAGTTCGGGTGCCAAATGGTTTTGTTGAGTTCGTGAACCAGCCAAATTGTACGGGGTGTTCCATAGAATATGGCCATTCAAAATTTTTGTTCCTCAATATCTCAGAATGAACGAAACCAGTCGAAATCAAATGTTTTAGCCAAATTCATGATGCTCATTATAAGCCTCATCCAAAATTTTGTGGTCGCAGTATCAAAGGAATCATAGAAAATTCAATTGTAATATTGAAACACGAATCTTTATATTTCCCTAAGAAAATAGCCGATTCGAGTGAAATTTATTTTGAGAATGAAAACTAATATACTGAATGTTGATGCGAAATTTCAGGAGAATCGCATCATCAGAACCATGGAATTTAATTTTTTCAATTTTTACTTTTACTTGTTTCATTTTCTGAATAATTTTCAGAATTTTGATTGTGCTGAGATTCCGTATTCATGTATTTGGTATCAATCTCAAATCCCACATAGAATTTGAGGTGATAGTATTATTGCTCAACCAAAGAACGAGTGCTCAAAAGCTCCTTCTCAGGGCTTTTCTCGATTTTTTTTGTAAATATTTTTTCCGGTGTCACAGAAGGGTTCTGGTTCAATACATGGAGTTGATACTCTTTGCGGGTGAGATCGTCAGCCTCTTCATTTCCTAGACTTCTGAGTGTCCTGGAATTCATATCAAGGAAACTTGCATTCTCACTCGATCTTTGGAATGATATTATCGGTACCCAGCGTATAATAATCGGCAATGTGATTTATTCAGCTAATTCCCATGACGTCAAGTCCCGAAGATAAAATTCCAATCTACGTTATTCCGAAAATCAGGCGATGATGGAATAAAAATGGAATTGCTCGGCTGTGACAAAAACTGTTCTTCTCAGAAGTTAACAATCTCATTTCCTTCTGCTAACAACCACCGTTCCGGAACGATTAACGGAAAAATTCCCATCTACCCCTCCGTTATTCCATAATTGAAAGGTTGAAGTCCGTTTTACAGAATTTTAACGTTGTTCCCGACGAATTACGGGGGAAACTAATTACCCTTTTATACATTGTGCTTCGAGGGTCCATTAAAATTCTCTTCAGAATATCAATGTTTATAAAATATCGACCTAGATGGCCTTTGAACCCTTCAACGACTGGTCGAGGCTTTTGAGTGCGAAATTCACATCATTAATTTTATTTGAGTATTATTCGGGGCGATTTTGCTTTCCATTATGGCTGTTAAATACATAGATGTGGAGGTTTTTTCTTGTTACGATGAAGAAATGAAGTGCTCCACACTAATCTAATTTTTTTTTCGTGAATTATTATTATGGGGTGGTTATGGAAAAATAAGCAATTCTGGAACTTCGACCATATAGATCTTTTGTTCTCTTTCCTACCCAACCATGAAAACCGATAAAAATCTTTAGGGGGTTAGTTAGTTAGTTAGTTCAAAAAAGGGTTACAGTTCACTGCGACCTCAAGGTCCATTGTGCCCCCTTACAGAGCTGTTCCGGCCACACCCTTCACAGCTGGCCTTCCAGTTCCAGAGATCTGATGAAATCCAATATCTGCGCAGGCTTCAACGAGGCTAGTTCCTTACTCTTACAAGTTTCTCGCCAAAGGCGCTCTCCTTAGGCTTGCAATGTGAAAGCATTCCGTGACTAGGTGAATGGGGGTTGCTTCCTCCTCCCCACAGAACCTACACTCGTTAGTGTAAGACAATTCCATTCCATCCTCAACAGGTGCTTCCTAAGGCAACAGTGTCCTGAAAGAAAGCCAGTGAGGAGGTGTAATTGTTTCTCACCAAGATCCACATATCTTTTGGATCTTGTTGTTACAAAGATTCCGCCAGAGTTTTTCCTCTCGGCTTTCTCCTTCTGCAGAAACTCATTCTTATAGGTAGGTACATTTACCTATCCACAAAAGGGTTCTGGGCCAATGAGTAAGGCTCGTGCGCCCTCTTTGGCAAGTGTATTGGCCTCTTTGTTTCCTTTGATTCCCGAATGGCCGGGAACCCAGGTTAAAACGAACTTGCCTACCTCAATGAGTTTATTCCGGCACTCCCAGATCATCTTTGAGACGATGACGTAGGAGCTCAGTGCTTTAATAGCACCTTGATTATCTGAGTGTATGGCTATATCGCACTTCTGAAAGTTTCTTTCTAGATTTATATCTAGACATCTTTCAATTAGATTAGATCCGAAAGAAAGACGCTCATGTAGGAGTCTAGCAACAGTGCAACACGAACACCTTCATGATTACCTATATAAAAAATGATAACAGAAAATAAAATAAATCGATTTAAATCAACCATTTTAAACACAAACTTCGGAGCTAATCTCATCAACGTTCGAACCAAATATAATACTTACAAGAAGGTGGTGTCATTTAGAGCATCCTAAATAGCTATTCGCCGCATTGGGGCTCATCAAGTTGGAGAACATCTCTGAATGATGGAGGCATTCTAGGACCTACACTAATGGGGCCCACTCACTAGGAAGGAAGAATACGCAGTTAAGTCTCTGCACGTTTGCTGTAAAGCAAACGTGTGCATTCATATTTCCCACACACAGACACCTTTGCGTGTTGGTTTGGATGTGCGACAAGCGTGAGATGACGTCGAAAAAAGACCTGATGTTAATGGCAGTGGCGTGTGTTGTTATTAAGGAAAAAATTTCCAATGTATAAATATCGAACCCGACACTGTGTTGCTAAACATATGAAACGTGCAGAGACTTGTTGCCCATACACGGTCATTCTTCCACGTACGGTGAACAATGCACACGCCAAAAATCAAAACTATCATGATTCCGACAGAGATATTGCGCATTCCAAATTTACGCCATACACACACTGTTTTAACTGTACCCCGTACAACGCGCATTCAAGTCTTCGCGCTTCCCTCTTAGTGAGTGGGCCCTTTTAGAATGAATTCGTACAAACGAACATTCCGGAAAAACATCGCGAATTCCAAACCGGTTCGTTAGATGCGTACCAGAACGAGTATCAGTGGCGTTTCATAAATTCGGGCTAAGGAAAGCAATATGGGGGGACGACTTAATCGTTACAAGGGATGGATCATTCCTTCGGAACTTTGAAACAGCAAGATCCAAAAGATATCGGACATCTGGCATTGGTCGTTAACTCTTGGGTGTCCAGGACTGGTTTCCCCACACGAATTGTTCTTAGGCCAGCCAGTTTTGGAAACTTGCATACCATGTTTTCAGTTATTTCTGCTTCTGATCCGCAGAACCTGCAAATCTCATCTGCTGAGTTTCCCATGCAGAACAGTGTTGGTTAAGGCTGATACGTGAAGTATGGGAATGATTCAGAATGCAGAATCTTCATTTGGGTGGCGAGCTGCTGATTGTAACAGCGTAGTTGGCTCTGGATTATTCTTTGCCGCTACAGAATAAGGGTACCAAACTATTTTACACCACATAACTTAAAATTATCACACTGGTTCGCAGATTAGGCTAAAGAGGTCGAATGCTATAGCTGGAACGATTAGTGTCGAAGAAAGATAGAGATAAATATGGAGAGAAATTAATAAATTTGTTGAGTTTGCATAGGAAGCGGCAAATGAGAATGAGACAACTGTGCTGTTAGAATCATTTATATAGACCCTGTATTTTACAAACTGCATCATGCTGATTCATTTCTAGCAAATATTTGGCAGCCTCCAGTGACATGTTGGATTGTTTCTGATGTTTGGCACACGTAATGGCATCTATAATCGGTGAGGCTACTATCCTTCAAGATATATTTCTGTTTGATTTTTGTTGCACAACCTGATCTTGAATGGCAAGGAGGAAACCTTCTGTTTCGAAGAACAATCTTTCAGAAGTCAGCCAGTAGTTCAACGCAGAAATGTCGACATGTTCAGCTGTCTTCCATGTAGGGCTTTTCTCTCCATCTTTGAATTTTATCACTATCTGTCTGTGTGGTGATTTCATGAGGGTGCTCGCTTAGCAGTAGAGGTGTTGAATCATCTGCTCCACTCAGTATCTTATAAAAGTCCGATGTGTTCGACTTGTCTTAGTATATATTTTCTTAAGTTGTTTATTCGTTAAGTCGCCATTTCCTTCATGTCCACAAAACCTTGTCCGCCTTGAGTTCTAGGAATCGTGGTTCTTTCAACACAGCATTTAGGATGATGCTTGTTAGACTCTGTGCACAGTGATCTCATTTTTCGTTGGAGATGATCGACATCTGCATTATTTCACTTCTTTATTCCGAAAGGGTCGGTGAAAACTGTCCAAGCGGAGGTGTTTACAGCTTTTGTGGAATTTCTGCTATTCAGTTTCGTTTTCAGAATGCTCCATCTTCTTCTGGTGAACTTTGCTGTTAGTTCGTCTTTCATCAAGCGTTGGTGTATGCCTTGACATTGTTGCATTCCAATGCTTTTATATAGATCTCCAGCCAGCATAGCCTGTATTTTTTCTCTGTTAGATGAGGTGAGAGTTGTCTGTTAGAATTTACTCCCTGCTATAGTTAGGGAACAACATAAGTCCAGTCCAAAGTTCATACTGACGACTTTGGAAAACTTCTCTACAAGTCGTAGAAGGCTCTCTATTAGATCTCTGTCTGCTGAAAACCCATGCTCTACTGTTTGTCAAATATTTCAAAATTCCTATTGATGCGCTGCTAAAACATCACATGAAAGTTTTCAAACTCAAGAACTCACCCTGTATCAAAAGCACTTAAAATGACCGTCACCAACATGGTCATGAAATATGGAGGTCGATATCTATCAAACTGACAAGTAGGTCGGCGACCTTCTGCTAAGTTTTCACAGCAGAGGACGCCAAAGCAAATTATCCTGAGGTTCTTTGAGTTGACAGGTACACGTTTGTGGGGCGTCCTCACGCTCCGACCTTTCAACTACAGCTTAATGGCCATTGTAATTGCATTTCGAAGTTGTGTCAGTTGCCGTGAAAACACTTCGTCATCTGGAACAGATTTGATAGAGAATCCAGAACCGAACAGTCATTTTCATGCCATAAATGTCCTAGGAGAATGGGAAATGAGTATGCATATTTAACTAATGATTCACTTTTAATTTTGCATATTCTGAGAGGTTTTCCAATAAGAGGTGTTATTTTGAATAGCCTGCTATTTCGGTAAATGTCACGTTTGAAGCTGTCAAGTTTTGGCATTTGACAAGTAGAAACTACGCCATTAATAAAAGTGGAATGATACACGCTTCAAGAACGCATTGAAATTATTAAAATTCACTAAAAAAATGGTGAATATTTGGCAGAGACGTTTCGTTAAACTCGAACATTTTCGGGTCATCGTGAAGCACCTTGTCGAACCACAATAAAGAAATTGATGGAAAAATTCGAGCTGTTCGGACAAGTTAGTGATGTGAAGAATAAAAAACTGTGCACGTCGCTCAAGAACAGCCTAGAATATTGCTGCTGTAGGCTGAAGTGTTGAAGAAAACTGAGAGCATTAAATATTTTATTTTAAAATTCTGTGGTGATATTATTTTAATTTTTTATTACCAGATCAACAAACTCCTCGTTTCAGGATTTTGGGAAATGTTATGGTTCTTTCGATACGGAAAAAAGTAAAAAGACTTCTGACTCGTATATGATGATCACAACAGAAATCTATTCAGAATTATCAACTAATAATATCATCGCCATAAAAAATTATCACAGTAAGTTTTTAAATTATTAGAAGTTCCGATATGTATTTTGCATTTTTTTTCAAAAATCGAAAAATTATTCCAGTTGCATGAAAGTTAGCAGAGCACCTCATGAATGTACATTTTAATTCTGAATTTTAAATCGGCAGGATAAACAGTTATTGGGACAATAAAATATCCCAATGATAATAACTTCGAAAACTGAACTGGGCTCGGAAAACCCAAGAGTTATTGTTGAAAAGCCTCTATATCCTCAATGTGTAACTGCTTGGTGTGGTTTATGGTCTGGCAGAGTCATTGGACCTTACATTTTCGAAAATGAGGATGGAGCAACAGTTACGGTGAATGGATTGCGCTATCGAGCGATGATTAATAATTTTTTATGGTCGAAATTGGATAGTATTGATCTGAACAACGTTTACTTTCAACAACCGGCACTATGTGCCACACAAGCAACGAAACCATTGATCTTTTGCGGGAAAATTTTCCGGACCGTGTTATCTCTCGAAGAGGGGATCACAATTGGCCACCGAGATCTTGTGATTTAACACCTTGCGACTTCTTCCTTTGGGGCCACGGGAAAGAGAAGGTGTACACCAATAGCCCAGCGTCGATTCAAGACCTCAAAGATGGAATTCGTGAGGCTATCGAGCACATAGGGCAGCCACTTTGGGATTTGGTTATGGAAAATTCCATTAAAAGGATATGGTCTGTAAGCGTCGTCGTGGTGGTCATTTGCCTGATGTTATTTTCCACTATAAATTGCGTAGCTTCTTCTTTATAATGAAATAAACATCCTATCATTCATATTAAAAAATGGCATTCTTCTTTGAATATCAAAATAACACCTCTCATTGGAAACCCTTTATTATTATCTGCTTTCATTATTATATCTGCATAATGTTTTTAATTCAAGTTGATATCACAAACAAGAACGGAAATAATAACCAAAGTCAAGTTTGAAATGTCAAGTTTGGCTTATAACTCGAAAACAAAAGACCATAGAGCAATGCGGTTTACTGCATACCTAATGAGTTTCTCTAAAGAGATAACCGCAATGTGCCATTCATTTTTCTCAGTCTATAAGGATTGAGAAGTTAAAGTTTAGGGATTACAAACCCTAGCCACCCTATACATAGCCCGTAAAAAATTATTCATTCACCATTTCACTTGAACATACCTCATGAATAAAGAAGTAAAGTAAACATTGTTGGAAGGTACTTCTCAGTTTTCAATTGCCAATCCAATGTATGTTCTTAGTGAAAAAACCCAACTTTAATTATAATATTTTTCAGAGGTCTTTTCTGTAGCGGATGGAGCGAAGAATGGGTAGTCCTATTCGAGGACTCCACACTGGCATGGTACGCAGACAAAGGACTCAACAGACCAAGAGGCAGGATACGAATTGGAGACTCGCCAGATCTCTTGGCAGTAGGCGAATGGACGAAAAAAGTGCCAAAAAGACCAAGGTTTCCTCGGAATTGTCACATAGGTCAACTACTAGCTATAGGATCCAGAAGACCACAAGACGTACATTGGTTGATTGCTCAATCTGCGACAGAAGTTAAGTAAGTATTGAGACTTTAATTATACCAAACATAAATTAATCAAAACATTTAGAGAAACCCTGACCAGGTGCTTTTGAGCGCTGATCAATAAGGCTATTAGGTACCTCAAAATTTTGTATAGGACATGATATTGATACTTAATATCTGAATGCAAAATTCAGCACAATCGTTATTCTATCCTGGAGAATTATCAGATGAAGAATTATGTTAAAACCGAGTTTTTAGGTTTTCACTTCCAGTCTCTGAAACAGAAATAATCAAGAAATTTCAATTGAGATGAAGTTCTTCTGTGAAAATGTTTGCACTCATTTATCAGGAGCAAAGTTCGGTGTCTATATCAGACACCTTCTTCAAACAAACTTGTAAAATCTTCGGAATTGTGTGTTTTTTCATTGGCAGTCTAACTGACATTGAAGAAACATACAATTCCGAAGATTTTACAAGTTTTCAGAAGGTGTCTGATATAAACACCGAAACGTTACATTATCCTTTTCATTTATTTTTTCTTTTTTTTTTACTATTAGGCAACAATTTTTCAGAACCATGTTGCCCCTGACAAATAAGTGCAAGGATTTTCGCAGAAGCACCTCATCTTAATCACATTTATCCAGAAATGCAGAATCCTTCCAGATTATACACTACTGGAAAAAATTGAAGGATCAAAAAAAAATTCCAAATTTTTCGGCATTTTCAACATGCCGTAACTTTGAGAGGAATGGTCGTACAAGGAATTTTAAAAAAAGAAATTGTGGCTCCAAGTGTCTAGTTTTTGGACTAGAACTTCAAAAATTCAAAAGTTCAGTGGTTTTCGAGTAATGATAGAAAAATCAGCAACAAAAAAATTCACAAAATTTTACCACTTTTTTTTGTCTACGAGGGTGGAAATTTTATTTTTGCATAATCGTTATAATAATGGGATACTTTGTAAATTCAGCTTTAATTTATTTTTTTATGACCTCAATACGTCCACTTTTCGCCGAGATATCGGTCTTCAAATGGAAAAGGATCCAAATGTAACGAAAATCCTATAGGATTTTGTTGCCAAATATTTTTCTTCTGAGACAAGTAGTTTTTTTCATAATTTTAACGCGCACTGTATATTGCAGTTGAAATAGACGAAAATAATAATCTCGTTACCAAAACATGGATTGTTAATTTCTTGATAAACCAAGGGAAACTAAGACGATGTGTGTTCAAGCGGAAATCTTAGCTATTGAAAGATGCCTAAATATGAATCTAAAGAGAAACTATCAGAAGTGAGATATATCCATTCACTCAGATAGTCAGCTGCTATTAAATCACGGCGTCATCGACTCAAAAATGATCTGGGAGTGTCGGCACAAACTCAATGAGGTGGGCAAGAAAATAAGGCCTTTTAATCTGGGTTCTCGGCCATTCGGGAACCAAAGGAAACGAAGAGGCCAATACACTTGCCAAAGAGGGCGGACGAATGTCACTCATTGGTCCAGAACTCTTCTGTGGTATAGGTAAATATACCTATAAGAAGGAGTTTCTGGAGAAGGCAAAACTCGAGAGGTAAAAACTCTGGCGGAATCTCCCAGGGATGGATCATTCCACTAAGTTCCTTCAGAACTTTGAAACAGCAGGATCCAAAAGGTATTTGGATCTTGTAAGAAACAATTACACCCCCTCACTGGCTCTCTTACAGGACACTGTCGCCTCAGGAAGCATCAGTTGAGTATGGGATTATCGCACACTGACTAGTGTAGGTTCTGTGGGGAGGAGGTAGAACCCCCATTCACCTAGTCACTTAATGCTTTGGCATTACGAGCCTAAGGAGAGAATGTCTTGTAAGAATGAACTTGTGTGAGATATTGGATTTTATTAGATCTCCGGAACTGGAAGGTTAGCTTCAAAATGTGTGGTCAGAACAGCAAAATAAACCTCGAGGTCGCAGTGAAGTTAACCCTTTTTAAAACTAAACTAAAACGATGTGTGTATTTTCGAATCATTTTTTTTATACGAATAAAATCTAAAATGAAAATCTCATCAATTGAACTTTCGAAAGCAGGAAAATGATACCCTAAAATTGAAGTGAAACTCCTGAATACAATGCACAGAAAATAACGCTCGTCTTGTTAAACGCGTCAGTTTCCATTGTTTCAGCTTCGACGTGAAATCCTTCGAGGAAAATGAGCGATGAAAATTCTGTCCGTGTAGTTTGGAACTAACAAAGTTCACTTTCACGTTTTGTTTGCCTCCGTCGAAATGGCGCACCAGTATTGCTTTCGGAGCAGAAGAAACTCGGCAGTTACTCGGATATTTACACTCTGGAACCGGAGGAATATACCATTACTTTCGAGATTCTTCGGATGTTAGAGGACTCAGGACAGGAAATTGAAAACCTTTTAAATATGAAACAACCGTTCCAAAGTTCAACATCCACAACCTTTTTTCTTAATTTTGGATGCTTGTTCCATGGGAAAAGCCACTATTCCAAATATTTGAAAGGGTAAAAAAAACAACTTTTGTTGTTTTTTATTATTGATAACATGAACAAAAATCCTGATACATATACAGTGTGTTTGGTCATTACTTAGCGATAATTTAAGGGCATCAAATATACCTAATTTTATCGACAAAAACACCCAAATTTGAAAGTTCACCCCCTTAGTTTTAGAGCAGCCCCCATTTTAAATTTATTTTTTTATTTTCATCGACCCTCTCAAATAATATTGATTTCTTTGGACATAAAGGTTCTACAGAAGTGAAAAAAATGTTTTTTGAAAGATGATACTACCGCCGTTTATTGAAGTGATACAATATGAAAACATATCACTTAAAAATGTTATAAAAAAATTCTTTAAAAAGATTTTAATGGAAGAATGTACTGATTTTCTTAGTAAATTCGCAATAGTACAAAAACCAGCACATTGAAGTATAATTTTTTCTCAATGAGCTAACAAACAAGGATATTAGCTACAAAACGAAACCAACATAATTTCTGTTGGTTACATATTTAGAAAGTAATTGCTGTTCGAACATGACCCTTATGAAAATTTATAAAATAGAAAAAACCTCAGTACTGTATTTTCTATAATTTTTGATGACCAAACAAACAAATTAATCATAAAAATTGCTCAAAATGGCCGCCTCTGCTCTGTAGACAGGCAGTGGCCTTCATGACGACCTGTCTTGTGTCTTTTGCTCGCGTAGTGATCATGTTCGAACAGCAATAACTCTCAAATTATGTAACTTACAGAAATGATTTAAGTGCTGTTCTGTAGCTAATATTCTTGCGTGTAAGCTCATTGAAAAAAAATTATACTTCAATGTACTAGTTCTTGTACTATCGCGGATTTACTAAGAAAATCAGCACATATTTTACTAAAACTTTTTTAAAGAATTTTTTTATGGCGTTTTCAAATTTTCAATGTTTTTTATTGTCATACTTCAATAAAAGGCGGTAGTATCATCTTTCAAAAAACATTTTTTCCGCATCTGTATTACCTTTATGTCCGAAGAAATCGATATTATTTGGAAGGGTCAGCAGAAGTAATAAAGTAAATTTGAAATGGGGGCTACTCCGAAACTAAGGTGGAAAACTTCCAAATTTGGGTGTTTTTGTCTATAAAATTAGGTATATTCGATGCCCTCAAATTATCGCTAAGTTATGACCAAACACACTGTATAAGATTTATATAAGAGTTGAATTGCGTATCATGTTTAACAGTCATAAGGGCTAATCGCTCTGAAGACATTTTTTGAGCACCTATAGACGAGTATTCTAAACCAGTACCACAATCAAACGGTTGAATTTTTCAAATTCAAAGCAAGAAATCTTTAGGAGTAGCTCAGCTATCACCTGGACATAAAGCTACCCGTCGTCAACCGACAGAACACCACCAAAACTAGCGTTTGCCAAAATTGCACAAAGTTATTTTTTCGGACGAGTCACGATTCGGTTTACAAAGTGATAGTCGGCGAAGAAGGGTTGCATAGCTTAGAGCAGACTGGAACATCTCGATTTCCCGTCGAAAAAAAACCTTTCTGCGGTATTGTTGCTTGGAAAAGAACCACACTCTTGGTCAAATATTTGTTAAACATGATTTAATTATGGCGCAAGTTTTGAATTTGACAGTTGACACATGTGTAAGTATAAGTAAACAAGAAGCATTATCGATAGACAAAAGTTATTATAAAAAGTGGTGAAAGTTCAATTGACTATATTAGTAAAGTGTATCCAATTTTCAGTCCCAATAATGTTTCTGAATCATCTACTGTGAAAAGAACTGGTATTATTTCAATTATTCTCGTAATCGAAATGAATTTATAGACCTTGGGTTGAGGTAAATGGAAGTCTAAGAAAAGAAAAATAATTATAATATTAACGCTTGTACCCTGGGGTAGCATTTTTACTGCATCAAAGCACTATTTTCGTATTTTCTCTATTTCAAATATGTTTTTGTTGCAGCGCCTGGATGACAGCGATAAGTCATACGGTGAGTAATCCAGAATTCAATATTTCGTTTTCATTTTACGTTTACAGATATAGCTTTCAGTTAACCAAACTACAAGATTTTTGCAAACCTAGAAAATAATAATAATATAATATACAATTGTACCTATAATGTGATTCATTCTTTCTGTCCAGCCAAATAACGTCTGTTATATATTCGTGTTTAATTTTTGTGTGTGTATAAATATCATGAATTGAAAAACAGGATCTATAATGGTGATAAACATATACAGGGAATATTTCGTTCTTAAATTTTTGGTGGAGCCTTGAGGACGAAGGAACTCTTCGCCTAAAATATTTTCAAGTCAACAGTGTTGCCACGTCTATCTCAAAAGTACTTATATCTACTTTCTAATTTCAAATGGAACTACCTATATTTTTATGCATGCATCAATTCAATACCGCATTCGCAGTATAACCTACTAAAATAATTTCTCTGCATGCACTGTTCCCAAGTTATGCAAACATTCTTGAAAATTTTGACATCTGCATTGCAAGTTTGGAAATGCAATATCTCGATTATTTTCTCTGCGAACGGAACCAAACTCAGCAGTCTCATAGTGAAGAATCCATGCATTCATGTGGCATATACAGTATTTTAAAACATTGTAAGGTTCTTCGAAAATTTTGATCCGAAATCTATACTAATATTATAACATAAAGAGGAAAGATTTGTATGTTTGTGGGTTTGATACGAGTTAACTCATAAGCTACTAGACTTATTTCAATAATTCTTTCACCCTTAGAATGCTACACTATCCTTGGTAACATAGGCTATACTTTTCACCCGAGAAATTAAGGAAACCTACTATACTTCAATGATAATAAATATGAGTACCAAAATCAGCCATGATCAGCTATTTTCCGGTGCGCTGCAAAAACCGTAAGACGTACATGGAAACAATGTATGACGGAAATGTACCTCTTCAATAGTTCTACAAAAAAGTCCGCGATAGCATATATCTATCTTTCAAGGTTTACTCGGTATTACCTTTTATAGGTATCCGAATGTTTCTCAAAATTATGCATTATTTGGGAGCATTTTTTATGAATACGCTATTGATCCTTATCCAATTAAATACGTCGTTCATACCCAGTATTTAATTTAGAACAAAATTGCCTTTTAAATCATTCAATTATGATGAATTCATCGAAAGATATATCAGGTTGAAGACGAAATCGCACCAAAATGCGTCTCCGAGGTAGGCACTAGGCGGGTAGGAGAAGGTACCGAAGTGTGAGAGATGTATGAATGTATTTTGGATTGCCTGATGCCCGTATGTTTATGATCACAAATCAGATCAACAGATGGCGCTGTAGTCGTTATACAAGTTATTCATCTACTGTGCAACTACTTCGAATTGAATGAATTTTGTGGATACAGAACAACGTCTGTTGGGTCTGCTAGTGTGGAATAAAGTGAAAAGAAAGTGTGATATTACAGATTCAACATACGAATTATTATCATAATCATTATCATAATTATTGAGAGCGCAGTAACATAATGTTCTCTTCCACCTCAACTCTTAAAATGACATCGAACAAATTGATAAATGTACGATTCCTTCAGTGAGGTTCTGTTCATTATTAGGCATGTAATATTTTTCTTTGCTTATCAAAACAAATTCGCAAATGGAATAACAGAGCCTCAATATTGTCTTAAAGCATTTCATCGGTTCAGAATTAATAAACTTCGATTGTACTTAAATTATTTCAGATTATTTGAAGTGGAAAATAATGCGATTTCCAAAGCATTATGTAATTGAATTCGTAAACAAGGGAAGAAAAACAAACCAAGCTGCCTGTAGCAGACATGTTGCGCCTCGGAAACCAATATTTTCGTCATCGTATTTACGTAGCAATCCACAAACATAATTTTATGATGAATACAAATTCTTCGAATTCATTCCAGAAACAATTATTTATTGGTCTAGTAACTTTCCATCCTAGTCTGGAAGTACTTTCCGGCAAGTATGTACTTTTCAGAAAGGCCTGGAAACGCTGCTTTCTCGAAGAAAAAGGGGTACATCCCGGACAGTTACCGAAAACACATTTTTTTCAAACTGAATACTCTAATTTTTTTATTTAAAATTTCAATTTTTTCACCTCATTTTGACTCAGTATCAAAAAAGCCCCATTATTTTTAATCGTCTATACAGGGTGTTCCTAAATTGAACGTAGAAACGAAAAGGGGAGATTCCTTAAGTGAGTTTAAGAAAAAAAGTCCCATAAACATGGGGTCGCAAACGTTTCGTTTTCGAGATACAGGGTGTGTTTAAAGTTTTAATCAAAAACATGTGTTGATTATACGAGTTTATCGATTCTTTATGAATCATCGCTACAGATCAGGAAATTTCCATAAAAACTGACACTGAATTCATTCACACAGCTTAAAAAGTGGCCATCCCATCATAATTGGGATTTTCACGAGGATTTCGAGAGAATCGTTCAAAATTTTTTTTCTCGAAATCGTTGGTAAATACGACAAAACTACAAGAGACCGAAAAAGTTTAGTATAAGAACAAAACTTTTTTTTACATTTTTTCAAATTAACAGTTGCTTACAAAAAAAAGTTCTGCAGAAGAACAGGTGGCAGTGTTCCAGAAAAAATATCACCCTGTAGATCTTCTATCGAAATGCCATGTCACGTGGTTAGAACTCTCAAATGTAATATCTATGCCAAATTTCAGTTGAATATCTTGTGAAGTGTAGATACTATGAAAAAAAACTTGAAAAAAATTCAAATTTCAACACTCTGTATCTCGAAAACGAAACGTTTGCGACTTTTTTTTTCTTAAACACACTCCCTTTTCGTTTGTACGTTCAATTTAGGAACGCCCTGTATATTATATCATCTTTTCCATTAAAGTCGACGAGCTTTTCGTTCGCTGAAATCTCTACTTTTTGATGGTATGAAAAAATGAACAATACTCTTTAATTTCTCAGAATATGTAAAAATACCTTTTTTCGTCATATCCATACATTCGATAGGTAGTAAGTTCGAGACTCTTCTAGCCATCGAGATTTAATAGAGAGGAGACGCTATGACATACAATTGAGTAAGAAAAATTAGTACCACTTGGCAGGGCTTAGTCAGGGACTAATATGACGGCAAGTTCAGGGTTGAATCAAGTTGGCAGTTTTTTCTGTTCACAAATTTCACCCAAAAAATAGACGTGTTGGGTCTTTAAAAAATCTGTTCAAATAGGTCAATGAATGTCAAATAAAATTTTTCTTCAGTCGATTATATACACATATAAAAAAAACATATCACTACCAAGACAGACTTGCAAAATTTCGAATGCCGATCTGTTCAGTAGTATCCCTACCTGTGAATATTTTTCCTCTTATTTTCTTCTTATCTGTCTATTCTGTGCTTGAGAAGCCTTACAGGCGCTATACCATTTTAATGTATACTATCAAACAGAAAAATCACAATTTAACTGGAAAAAGGCGCAGAAATCACAATTCCTCCAGACAGTTCAACGATTGTCAATTTTGGCTGATCTGATCTAATACCACGTTTTTTCAATGATGGCAACTCCTATACTATCCTATCTCTATGCTACTAGCCCTCTTCCCACTCAGTTGCAAATACTGAAAAAATTTATCCTAGCACCCTGATGTATCATTAAGATTCCAACGAATAAAAAAACTACAACACCAAAATTTTAACGTGAAAATTTTTGATTGAAAATGTTTTTTTTTTCGATACCAAGTCGAAATAATAGGAAAAAATTAATATTATGAATAAAAAAACTACAGGATGTTTGGATATAAGAAGCTGAATTTTACTGAATTTCCTGTGAAAGACAAAAACAAAAAACAATAACTTTCTAAATTTTCACACGAATTTGAGGTTATCTAATACAAGAGTGAATATTTAGCTATAGTCAGTTCACGAAAGGTTGAGCTGTCGGTTGGCCATGGAAATTTGGCATATTCCACTGTGTATACTAAAATTGATTGATACGCAATGTTGTCAATATTGCATAGCTCGTCGGACGAGGCCGGGTTACATTCGGCAACGTTGACTTTATTTTACGTTATGCCAAATACTGCCAACAAACGCCTACTATGCGCTCAAACTTTCGTGAACGGACTATAGTAGGTATTTTATTATCCATAACTTTCATTTCTTATAATTTTTCGTTTTAATTTTATCATTTTTCCTTCCATTCTAGTTGTATCATCTCTATTTTCTGAGTTTTATTCTTATATAATTTTTCTCGCTTCCCACAATAATTGACCCTGGTCCATTGATAAAATATCTGAAAACTAAGTATCTGAAATATTATCACACTATTATGCTCTATACCAGGGGCCTGTAACACAAACCTACAACGTGTAACAAGTCTACAAGTAATTTGCCTGTAACTACAAGTCCAACCAATTCGATGCACAATGCGAATGGCTACAATTGTAGAAATTAAATAATTTTGTACATGTGTAGCTACACTTGTAATGCAAATATCATAGAATTCATTATTATTTGATTCCTACTATATGACATGACTTGTCAATATAAGTAGTATTGCTACCTAGAGTGGAGATATGTAAAACATTATCTACACTTGTAGAAAATTCCGTGACACGATTATACAAGTGTGAACTATGTTACAGAAAAAGTTTACATATGTAGAGATTTTGACGTAATTACTAGTCCGTACTTGTAATTACAAGTGGGTTTGTGTTATGAAACAGTTACAAGTGTAGAATATATTCTTACAATTGTAGGACTTGTAGTGCTTGTGTTACAGGCCCCAGATGTGATATAATGAACGAATTCTCACAAAATAAAAGAAAAAATCGCATAACAATAATCTATACAAAAAAACTCCTACCCAATCGAAAAAGAATAAGGACCCACGTTGAGTTCCTCCTTGAGTAGCTTCCTTGTTAGGCACATTCTCCACAAACCTATAAAATTCGAGTGTCCAGCTCCTCCCAACTACACCTTCCAAATCGAATTTTCAGAACTCCTTTTCCCTGGAGATTGTATTACCACGATTTCTCTGGGGTTCTCCCCCATTTGGCTCCTTTTCGGTAAAATTCGTCATGAACCATTCGGTCTAATCATGATCTGGATGTCCTTTAATTCCTTTTTCCGGACTCACGTGCAGGTATATACAAGGTCTGTTCAAAAATTGAAGAAAATTGAAGAAAAGCCCTGTCTTGACCGTTCGTTCGTTGGTGGGAAAAGTTTGTGTTTTTTAAATGGAATACCCTATATTTTCATTATAACTTTCCAGCCGCAGATTTCATCACCGTAACAGGTTTTTGAAAGTTTGATCATTTCGAAGATATTGTTACAGGATAACACTCGGTGAATCTGCGCCTAAGAAGCAATGATGAATAATATAGGGTATCCCATTTAAAAGCACAAACTTTTCTCTCCAGCACTTGAACGGAAAAATTTTTAGAGTCAGATCGAAGTAACGTATATACAATAGAAACTACAAAAGAAAACTCCTTGGAATTTTCGTGATATCTCCATCAGAAAACGAGCTTTAGCTAAATATTTGACACAGCAATTTTCAGAAACGCCCTGCATCTCGAGAACCAATTCACATATCTGGGATTTGTTTGCTGGCAATTGATTATTTTAAAAAATTTAAGAAAATCTCTGAGAAGGAGCTTCTGAGCGTTCGTTCTTTGGTGGAGCAATAAGACTATTACTTCAAAGTTTATATGGGATTTGAGATTGATACCAAATATATAAATGCAGAATATCAGCACAATCGGAATTATATTCTGAAAATTATTCAATACCTAAATGAATATGAAAAAATAAATAATTACAAAAAATTTAAACTCTATGGTTCTGATGATGCGATCCCCTTGAAATTTTGCATTCAGTAGCGTTTAGCAGTTTACATTCTCAAATAAATCGAACAGATATCCTGTTATGAAAATGAAGAGATTCTTCTTTCAATATTGCA
The DNA here is from genome assembly GCA_013421045.1 of Propylea japonica. Taxonomy (NCBI): domain Eukaryota; kingdom Metazoa; phylum Arthropoda; class Insecta; order Coleoptera; family Coccinellidae; genus Propylea; species Propylea japonica. The sequence goes on along the minus strand of JACDNR010000500.1, from coordinate 8,659 downwards.
AATGAATTTTCTATGGTTCTGTTAACACTATGGCACAAAATTCTGCATAAAATTTCAATCTTTAATCACAGAAAAAATTCACTCGAATCGGATGTTCTGTTATGGAAATAAAGATTTTTCTTTTCAATATTACACTTGAATTTTCTAAGATTCTGAGAAACTATGTCAACGAAATTTTGAATGAACATTCAGAATATCGATCTCCATTCACAACAAAAAATAAGGAATAAAGAAATACAGATGGCACACGAATTTGTTTAGGCATTTTGACATTTAAGAAGTGTAATGGATGTCTTTACAAAACTGACTCCGTACAGGGTGATTCATTATCTTGGTAACCTAATTTTCTCGAAAAGGGATGAATATTTATTTATTCTGTTGTCGTTATTTCGTACAAGTCAATGTTGACTTGAGATGTGGCGTAAAAGACGGAGACGCTATAAAATTTTTTCTCCGGGAACAATTTTTTTTATTGTGTCATTCGAAAGATTATTTAATTCTGAATGTTTCTTCTGAATACGATTTTTTTCCATTTCTTACCGTCAATGACCTGCACCGTATGTTATGTTGATGCTATTCCATTTATTTTTTCTGTATTGTGACAATATGTCTTGATTTAAAGACATAGAGGTTCACTCTAATCGATATATTTTTATGGAATTATGGAGTTTTTCTCAATATTCCAACTGAATTTTCTATGGTTTTATGGTTTTGTCCACACTATGGCCAAATTTTGCAAGAGGCTTGTTATCAGCATCTTGCATTGGCCGCATCATTTCATTTCGAGTGGTTTAGTGTTTTCTGAGATATCGAGGAACAAAATTTTGAATGGTCATTTTTTATGGAACACCCTGTACGATTTGGTTGGTTAACAAACTTAACAGAGCCATTTGGAACCTGTACTCATCCTGAAAATTTCAAGTCTCTAGAACAATCTCTTCAAATTTTATTGTGCTAATCGACGGCCGGACGGACAGAATTGAATTTGACCATGAATTCGTCATCAGAGAGTCTAACCCTATCGTTTGGGAACATTTTCGGCCCGAAATTCGAAAATTTCAGACATTGGGGCAAAACGATATAGCACTCGTTTAAGTAGAACGATCGCTCAAAAAAGACATCTGGAGTCCTTGAACATTTTTTCTCACCCTTATGATTCACTGGATGTTCTCAGTGATCATCGAATTTGGGACACCCGTACACAGTTCGCAAAAATTTCAAAATCCACCTTCTTTTCGAACAGACCTCGTATCTCAAAACAAGAAGTGATAGGAAACCTGAACTGTAATAGGATCGTCTTAAGGAAACAAAGACTCCCGACATTGAGCAGTTGGTATCGTATTATAGCTCAGGTGGGTTTCTGATTGCTGGTAGATCAGATGAAAATTCGTATTTCTTCCTTGGCTAATTACACTAATTGGGCTATAGGTGAGAATCAGGTTTTCGATTGTCTTCCTGCTCTGAGAAATCGAAAAAACGCGAGTATTTTGTTTTGAACAACATTATACAGGGTGACAATTTGAAAACTTGCCAGGCCAATTATGTCTCGAGTGGATGTTTTTAAAGAAAATGTCGGAACAGGTCAATTTTGTTCTTCAATATCTCAGACAAAACGAAACTCATCGTAATGAAATGTTGTTGCGGCCATATGCAAGATGGTCATAATAAACTTCATGCAGAATTGTGTGACCATGGTGTGAACAGAACTATATAAAATTCAATTGGAATATGAAAAGAAGAATATTTATATTTCCATAGCGAAATATCCGTTTCAAGTAACTTTTCTTGTGTATCGAGACTGATATACTGAATGTTCATGCAGAATTTCAAGAGGATCGCATATTGAGTCATAGAAAAATACCTTATTTCAAACTATAATTGAGCAGAACAGGTTGTCGCAGAACAAGCTGTGGTAGCATAATTTGTAGAAAATTTATGTCCTTTCATTTTGCATGGTTAGATTTTTCACGAAAAGTTGATAGTTTCCGAATTGTTGTAGTAATATCTATTTCTTGTTTATTAATTCAATAGTTTTCAATTTAAATTCATTTCATTATTATATGCACTGGACAGCCTGTATATTCTCAGTTACCTGGAACTGATATCTGCTGTGCCTGCGCAATTAAACAAATTTGAACAATATGTGAGAGTCAAAGAACAACCTCCGACTGTTTCTTATCGCGACCGCTAATTTTCTAAGTTGTATTTTCCGCTTTTATATTTTCTCTTATTTGAGAGATAGAACCTTGTGTTCCATTTTTTTAAGTGAACTACGCTATCATTTTGTGAAAGAGACACTTTTATTGAAGAATCAAAGATCACCGACCCCGTCCGACATTACTCTCAAGTCACCAGAAGAATGGTCGAAGATATTTTCTTTCACTTTATTTTTACAACACCTATGATTTTTTATTAATACAGTCCAATATATTCTCTCCACTTCAAGAGTTACCGCGACACGAGTAATGAGCAAAAATTGACCAAGAATGAAATTTTCATTCATTCTTTGTATTTTTCTATATTTCGTCACGAAATTATGTTAGCAAACTCAGATTCGGATTCAGCACCATAAAAAACATAAAAATGGAAAATATCAAAACTACCCCAAAAAATTCACGCTAGGGGTTCTTTTAAACACAAATATAGGTACTGTACTATTATACAGGGTGTCCCGTAATTAGGCCGACAAACTTCTAGTGGACATTATAGATCGTATTTTAGACAGATTCGACCCAAATCATATAATGCAAATTGCTTCGTTAAGGAGCTAGTGTCCTTTGAGATAACGTCCTTCCACACTTTTTGCCACATATTCGCAAAACGGAGTCACATAAAGTGCTGAAAGTTTACACATTGGCTAATATAAAAAATACGCATCGATTAGATTGAGTCATTCTTCCATGTCAAGCACAATCGTATCATTTGGGGGAGGGGTGCGAAGGGTATTTTAAGTTGAAACTTTTTTAACTTTCATTATTTCGCAAGATTTACATCATATTCATAAACTCTGATGTTTTTTCTTGAAAAAAGATGCTCTTGTATAATAACGCCCAGATGCACCATTTCTGAAAAAATAGATTTGAATTTTTCTCTCTTTCCACTAATACTCAATATTCACTTTTGTTTTGAATTTATTTTCACTTGATAATGGTTAGACGTCTTGTTTCAAGAAAAAACATCAGAGTTACTGAATATGATGTAAATCTTGCGAAATAATGAAAGTTAAAAAAGTTTCAAATAAAAATACCCTTCGCACCTCCCCCCTCCAAATGATACGATTTTGCTTGACATGAAAGAATGCACTCAATCTAATCGATGCGCATTTTTGATATTAGCCAATATGTAAACTTTCAGCACTTTATGTGACTCCGAATTGCGAATATGTGGCAAAAAGTGTGGACAGGACGTCATCTTCAAAGGGCAATAGCTCCTTAACGAAGCAATTTGGATTATATGATTTGGGTAGAATCTGTCTAAAATACGACCTTTAATGTCCACTAGAAGTTTGTCGGTCTAATTAGGGAACACCCTGTATATTTAGTCCAATTCGAAATTTTGAGGTAATAGCCTCATTGCTCCACTAATAAACGAGCGCTCAAAAGCACCTGCTCAGGGCTTTCTTAAATTTTTTCCTTCTCACCACTGAACTTCAGATTCTGATGTTTCCCTAGCCATTGAAAAAACTCCACTTCATATTGATTGTATAGAACACTGCTTTCCCAGGGATGACTGTCGATAAAATATGTCAAATTGAACGTAAGGAGATTGGTTCAGAGAACAGGAAACGTCCTCGAAACACAATGGATTCTTCCTTGCTGAAATCCGTCTGCTGTTCAAATATCCAACGGTTGGCAGCATCTGCGAGGAAGATAATATGAACAGGAGAACGTCGAAATTCGGGAATTTAGTATTATTTGAAGTTATTTTTGGAGGAAAGTATGTAGGTACTTACCGAGTTATTCGCAATAATTCGAACCTCTATTCGTCTACTCTCTGACGAAAAAACTATTCTACGCTCAAGGAAAAAATCCTGTCTCGCTGTTTTTACAGAATTGAAACTCAGAAAGAAATACCTTCAATTCTTTGCTCTTTGGTCAGGTGGTTGTTCTCTACAAAAGTTTGGCCTTTCAAGCTATGAGTTTTCTATCTTCTGTTCTTCGAAGACGCTACAGGACCCTATTGAAGGATAATAATTTCCTAAAGAAAGAGAAATTATCGTCACTGATAAAGAATGATTGAATATTTGAAAGGGGAGATTAGAGATTACTTCATGAATGAACAGAATGAAACCACACAGTAGAAAATCTAGGGGGCGAGTTGGTTTTTGAAAAAATTGTTGCCTAACAATAAAACTGAAAAAGGAAATAAATGAAAAGATAATGTGACGTTTCGGTGTCTACGTCAGACTCCTTCTTCAGACAAACTTGTAAAAATCTTTGGATTGTGTATTTTTTAGTTTGCAGTCTGATTGACATTGAAAGTTGTCCTTTATTTGCTAGAGGATGTGCCACTTTTGGAGAGAATCATAATGTGATCATGCATGATGGGGCACCAGTACATTTCAATGGAGAAGCCAGGGAATTCTTGAAAAATACATTCGATAATCGATGGATAGGTCGGATGGGCTACAACCATGGCCACCTAGGTACCTTGAAATAAATAGTTTGGGCCTTTTCTTATGGGGATATCTCAAGAGTTTAGTTTATACCTCTCCAGTGAACACTGTAGAAGAATTAGAAATCGAAGAACAACCTCTCGTGACACGATAAGAAATATCAGGATATTTCAAAAAGTGCGTGGTAACACGCGAAAAGGCAGAGGGCTGTATTCTTCCAGATGGAGGACACTTCCAGTAATTTATTTGGTTTCCAATTGTTCTCTTTTTTTAGTTTGATATTGATAAGCTTAAGTTGAGTCTCAGATGACGAGCCATCAAAATAAAAGATTTTGGCATACCTTCCGAGTATTTCTATTATTTTTTTTTAATTAGCGAATAACATACAATCTTTCAATAATTTTTACTAGAAAACGGTTGGATAAACATTATTTTAATACTTTTGAGCGTTCTACATAAACGAGTGTTATATCGTTTGGTCCAAATGTCTGTAATTTTCAAATTTGAGCCGAAATACTCTCAAACGATAAGTTCGACACACTGATGTGGAATTTGTGGTCAAACTCAATTCTGTCCGTGAGGCCGTCTGTAGGCACAACAACTTTCGAACGATTGTCCTAGAGACTTGAAATTTTTAGACTGGGTTCCTGAATGCGAATGCATTAATATAACCATGGAATATAATTAATAGCATATCGAAAACAAATTCAATAATCTTATGAAAAACTTTCGCCTGTAATAAAATGAAGTAAATGGAGGGTAAATTGGCGAAGGAATGATCTTGCCCATTTTCAAAGGATTCTTAAGCCAGAAACATAGAGTTTTTATATTTTTAGTAATCGATTTTTTACATATTTAATTTTTTCAATTATTCCAGATTATATTCCGATCGCGGTGAGATTCTACATTCATATACATATTTATTATCAATCTCGAGTCCTACACAAAAAACGAAGTGATAGTATTATCGCGCCACCAATGAACGAGCCTGCTCAGGGCTCTTTTAAATTTTTTTCATACACATAAATATTGGGGTGATCTAGAACATTTCGAACGGAGTTGTAGCTTTCCATTCAATCACAAATTGAGTTCATAATTCTATTCAATTTTTTAAACCCCCAATATTCAAGCTGTTCCACGTGAACTTGAAGACTCTCCAAAGTTTGCGAAGTTTCCAATATCGAACCGGGCTTCTTATTGGTTCGAACGCTGTATTGAACAAAACTTTCTCCCTTCTAGTCAGGCGTTAAATTGTAAGAAGTAAGCCTCTCGAAATTACGAAAAAAATGTATGAACTTTTTGATACCATACATCTCGAGACTTATACTCGATAGAGAATATCATTGTGCCCAAATGTCTATTTTCCCATTTTGGACTGTAAGTGGTCTCAACGACTCGATCGAACTCACGGCTGAGGAATAGAGGGTTTTCCAATAAGAGGGTGTCATTTTGAATAGCCCGATATTTCGGTAGATGTCACGTTTGAAGCTGTCATTTTTTGACATTTGACTAGTAGAAACTACATCATTGATAAAAATGTAACGATACAAGCTTCAAGAACGCATTGAAATTATTCAAATTCACTATAAAATGGTGAAAATTTGGCAGAGGACGGTTTGTAAAGCTCGAACATTTTTGGGTCGTCGTAAATCATCTTGTCAGACCGCAATACAGGAATGGTGAAAAATTGAGCTGTTGCGACAAGTTAGTGATGTGTAAAAATTAAATCCGTGCACGTCGCTCAAGGACAGACGAGAATATTGCTGCTGTTAGCCGAAAGTGCTTTTGCAGGAAAAGTTTCCGGACCGTGTTATCTCTGAAGAGGTGATCACAATGGCCACCGAGATCTTGTGATTCAACACCTTGCGACTTCTTCCTTGGGGGCCACATGAAAGAGAAGGTCTACGCCAATAGCCCAGCGCCGATTCAAGACCTCAAAGATGGAAATTCGTGAGTTTATCGAGGACATAGGGCAGCCACTTTGCGATTTGGCTATGGAAATTTTCATTAGAAGCATATGGTCCTGTAAGCTTGGTCTTGGTGGTCATTTGCCTGATGTTATTTTCCACTATTAACGACATAGCTTCTTCTTTATAATGAAATAAACAACCGATCATTTATACTGCAAAATGCATTTTTATTTGAATATCAAAATAACACGTCTTATTGGAAAAGCCTTCATGTGATCAATCGTCACTTGAGTTTTTTTTAGGAATAGAAATAATACAGATGGCACACTGGATTCGTCTAGGTATTTGACATTGTGTGATGTACGACATTTATAAAAATGACTTCGTACATTGTGATTGTGCATGCACTTATCTTGGTAACCTAATTTTTCTCGAAAGGGATGAATATTTTTCATTCTGTTGACGGTATTGGAACAAGTTAATATGACTTGAGATGTGCTTGAACGTCGGAACAAAGAATTAAGACGCCAGGTGTCGCGCGCAATCAAAATTCTTTCTCCAGGAACATACCTTTTTTATTGTCATTCGAAAGATAATTAAAATCTGAATGTTTCTCTGATACCATTTATTTCCTTTATCTCACCGTCAACGACCTGTAGCGTGTTTATGTTAATTCTATTTCATTCATTTTTTTGGCATTGTGACAGTATGCCTTCATGTGTGTTCTCAAAAACAAAGAGAATTTTTAACAAACTATTTCTCAATCATTATATTCATCAAATATAATATTTCATAACAATGAATATTCTTTTGAAAATAAATGCAATATGTCCATCATATGTTCTATTTACCGGTTATTATTATCCATGCATAAATTATATCTTATTATGGGTTTTTGCGTAGTCAACACTTCGAATGCAAATTTAAATAGGGACATCAAAACTTCTTCGTGTTTATATTTCCCTACCGAATTGTGGCTTTACGATGTTGTTTATTTACTCCTTCACCACAAGCCAGGTACACTACAAAGATCTGGTTGGTTTATATTCCACAACATAATAATAACTAAGCCGACTAAATTAATTGAAGATTATGCTCTTATAATCCAGCAAATCCAACTAATTCAAGTCCATTTGAATAGTTGACAAGTTCATCTGAACCAGTAATGAAATTAACCAATGTCGTGAATTCACTTCTACTATCTTCTCTTGAAATGTCCATCCTGTCGGTCTGATCAAAAAAATGGAAAAAATAATATTCCTTGTACAATAATTTATTCCTACTCCAAAACTTTAAAATGTAAAAATTCAATTTCTACATAGTGTTTACCTACATAAATATTAATTTAAGATATAAAACTCATATGTGTTGTACATTTCGAGTTGATGTGTAAATAAACTGTAATTAATAATCTTTGGTTAGTGCATAAAATGTAGAAAAACTAGATGTGAATAATCAGTAGTCTAATTACACATAATTTTTAACGGAAGTGTGCTCGGAACCTTTTTCGAAGTTCATCATTTCGCTTTATCAAAGGTTTCGTCGTTGCAAAATGGCGAATGCACCAGTCGCCTTCAATTGAATTGTTATATTTTCCAATTTATTAGTAGGAATTCTTTTCTTCCTAAAAAATCGATTTTTGCCCTATGTATAGCTAATTCCAAAAATCCGGATATAGGACTAGCGCCACTAAGAGAGAAAGAGAGTGCGGTACATTTCGAGGTGATGAGTAAATAAACTGTAATTAGTAATCTTTGGCTGATGCACAAAATGTAAGAAACTCGGTGTGAATAATCAGTAGTCTCATTACAGATAATTTCAACGAAAGGAGGGCTCGGAATTTTTGTCGAACTTCATCGTTTCTTTATATCAAATTTTTGTCGTTTCAAAATGGCGAATGCACCAGTTGCCTTCAATTGAATTGTTATATTTTAAAATTAAGTAGTAGGAATCTTTTTCTTTCTAAAACTCAAATTTCCCTCGATTTTCTGCGCTATGTATAGCTAGTTCAAAAATCCAGATATAGGGCTAGCGCCACTAAGACGCTATCAACACTGAAAACTTCTTGTACTAAAGCTGTTATACAATATATGGGTTTAATATGGGTCGTGATGAAAATTTGAATTTTGAGATT
>JACDNR010000499.1:0-41069 GCA_013421045.1 Propylea japonica | reverse complement strand
GATTGTTTTGATCGAACCATGCTTTTGATTTGGAAAAAATGTGATTAGCTCGTCTTGTAAGTTCTTCAACTCTTCTGCACCTGTTAACATTTGTATCGTCCACGAAATTGACCATGTTTCCCTCGCTCTTCGGTATATGAGACCCAAATCATTTAGGTATATCAGAATAGTAGTGTGCCAATGACACTTCCCTGATCTATTCCTAGTGTTCTCGTTAAAATACTTGATTTCGATGGGTTATTGTTTTGAGTGATGGTAACTCTTTGCTTTCTGTTAGTCATAAATGAATCTAGCCATTTGATTGCGTTTCCTCTAACTCCATAAAATTGTATTTTCTCGAGAAGATATTCTTATTCAGTGATCGTAGGCTTTAGAGAGGTCTAAAAATATACCTAAAGCCATTTTTTTGTTTTCAAGTAACTCTAGTATGTTTGCCACAAACTCGAAATCGCTGTCTGTGTTGATCGCCATGTAGGAACCCATGTTGAGTATGCGTGAAAAGGTTGTTCTCTTTAAAATATTCCATCAATCTTGTTGAAACAAGTACTCTCGAAGATTCTGGAGAATGCTGGTAGTAAACTTATGGGCCTGTAGTTGGTAAGGAGTGCTGGATTGCCATCTTTGAAAATGGTTTTATCAGGGCTAGCTTTAGGAATCAGGAAATTTGCCATATTTGAAAGATTTATTTATGATATATGATAATATTTCGCTCACAGCTGGTAATGATAATTTAACTATCATAATAGGGATTTCATCATCGCCGCTGCTGAATTTGTTTTTTAATGAATTTGCTCAAGTTCTTAATTCAGAAGGTTTTAGTTTTAAGTACAAGGATTTGTTGATATCTTTCATGTGAGAATAATCTATAGGTTTTTTAGATATATTATTTAAGAGAGTAGTTACTGTATTATTGAAGTGTTGATTGAAGTTTTCTGCTATTTCCTCTGGAGTCGCTTCTACTTGACAATTTTCAGATGTCTTGTTTTGCCAGTGATTTCTTTGCAGATTTGCCACATAGTTTTGCCCTTGTTGTCGGATTTATCATTCTTTGCTCATAGGTTTGGTTCTCTGGTTTTTCAATGCATTGTCATATTCTTTCTTCGTATTTTTGTATATGTCAAGGTGTTGTTTGCTCACTTTACTTAATATTAAAAGGATGTCTAATCTATTTTTTATTCTTCAATTTCAGGTGTTCTATAGTTGTAAACAGGTTTTTTATTTATTGATTGATTGATTGATAACTCCGTGAATGCTACTGGTTAGCGATATAAAGTGTCCTGCGTAATGTTTTTCAATCAGTTTCCGATAAAAACGGGTGTAGAAAATAAGATTTTATAAGCGCCAAATAGGAATAGAAAACTGAATGATTTTCCTCTTCATTCAATCATAACATATGCTGTATGCACTTTTAACACGATGGATTTCTATCATAGGAATCATACGCGAAATAAATGTTTCCAGTGAGTGAATCGCTATACCGAAAACCAAAAAATAATTTCTGAACAACCAACTGATTCGATAAAACTACAACCTCATCCAGTATCATAAGATTCCTTCACACCATTCATTGCATGTAAATATGTAGCTAATTCCTTTCGAACGTTAGAAATATTTCGAATGGCCAGATGGCGAGGCCGAATTACAATTGACATTGAATTATCTTTAGTACTTACATTCAGTAGTGGTCTATTCTGATAAAATTTAAGCACACGGCTTTCCTATGGAAAGATTTCAGTACATGAGATGGTAGGAGTTTTCCGCTCTTACTATCAATCAGAAATGTTCCTAATGACAACTCCCAGCTTAAGGTACTTAACCAAGGACATGTTCAGATAAAAACGGAAACCAATATCAAAAATATTGTTTCATTTTTCACTAACATGAAAATTTTTTAAAGATGTACTTGGCAAGACATAGACAGAGGCGTGACTCAAGTGCTTAGCGTTATTTTTTATGTTGTCAAGCCTGATCAAAAGCACTTCGTGTCCAGAAATCAAGAAAACAACGGTACCAGGTATCTATCTACATGGTGAATTTCTACATCTGAGATCTCTCTTGCTGGTTGATGTCTTTTCGGACATTTTCGTGGCAATATTCCAATAATTGCACCGTCCGTTAGCACAATAACTTTCGAAGAGATTGTTCTAGAGACTTGAAATTTTCAGGATGAGTTCGGGTCCCAAATGCATCGGTCAAGTTCGTTAACTAGACAAATCATACAGGGTGTTCCATAAAATATGGCGATTCAAACTTGGTGTTCCTCAATATCTAAGAAAATACGAAACCAATCGGAATGAAATGTTACGACCAAATGTAAGATGCTGATAACAAGCTCGATGCAAAATTTTGTGGCCATAGTGTGAACAAAACCATATAATTCAATTTTTTCAATTTATATTTTTTACATACTCGTATTTCATTTTCTGAATAATTTCGAGAATATAATTCCGATTGTAACGAGATTCTACATTTATATAATATGATAATGGTATCAATCTCAAATCCCATATGAAATTTGAGGTAACAGTCTTTTTGCTATACCAAACAACGAGCGCTCAAAAGCTTCTGCTCAGGGCTTTTCTCAAATTTTTTCATATTCGGATAAGTTAGGAAAAGAGGGCCCGAAAATGTGTAATTTAATTTCTTCTAGCTGTTATTGTCCTCAAGATCCCTTCAGTAGGCAACGAATTTTGTCCACCCTGTATCAATAAATGTGATGAAAGTTTTCTGAACCCCAGTAAGTACCCACATTCAATAAAATACAATCAAGTATTTTCTATATCTTCTGAAAAAAGTAATGAAAAAACGTGTGCCAAAAAGCTCATAATTCATCAATGAAAGTATCCCCAACACCCTAACCAATTCACTACCTTTTAGCGATTCCTACGAATCAGATTTCGAACATGCAATGGAGGAAATTGACGTGACGTGGGAGTATTTCCACAAATCTCCCATCAGCCTTCACCTCCTATCGTTCGTCATTCCTTCAGAGCATCACGTACCCTGGAGCATCGTACGATGTTGGAGAAGTTAATTCATTAGACGAAACTTGAAGAAAAACCACTTCAACTTGTGGATAATTTAGTCTAATCGAGTTTGAATGAGATTGGTAGTTGAATCGATTCTAAGATTTCATGAAATTTAAAATATTTGGGTTTGAGATGTGAACAGAAAGTTAAATATAATGGAAAGAAAAACGAACTGATGCATAAATGGATCATTAAGAGGAAGCGATTTTCAATAGTATATAAATAACATTACTAGCAAGGTAAGAGGGTTTTACTGGCGAATGGAGGATATAATTGACGAGCCGCAGGCGAGTCAATTACCTCCTTGAGCCAGTAAATCCCGTTACTTGCGTGTATTTTTTAATCTTATTTGTTCTCATTTGTAAAAAGTTAGATACATTCCAAAAATCTCAATAATTTGTCGCAAATGTCGTAAACTATGGAAGCGTTGCCATGAACTCGTCTGTTTATTTTTCTTTACATTTGTTTTGGCGAAAGCGAAAATGAATGTACCAAAAGAAATTATGGAGGCAACCAGCCGTGTAGCTTCAAGTTTATTACCTGCAAAATCAGCTTCAAGGTACATGCTCCTGATGGCAGTGGTTTGCAGCGAAAATGTTACAATATTTGGGATTTTTGGATGTTGTCGATGTGACGAAATTCTTTCCTTAACATGAATGATGTAGAAGATATGGGAACATACGTTATTGTGGCATTGCGGCAAACAAAAATTTAACAACAAGAAGATTCACCAGAACGGATGGCTGATGGCTGCAGCTTCAAGCCCTGCATTTATACAGAAAATATGTAAATCTTCGGCCTCCTGGAACAGAAAGCCTAAGATTTTTTTGACATATCGACATGGAAAGTGCATTTCCCTTAATGGTGGCCATCACATATTGGTGGTGTCTCAAAGCAAATAGCGAAATATTTAGGTTTAAAAGACTCAGAGTTATATACCGGCCACTCTTTTCGCAGAACTGGAGCCACTATGGTTCGGATTCGGGTGGAGATATTTTAGCACTAAAGCGTGCAGGAAGGGGAAGAGCACCGAAATTGCGATGAGTTATGTCGATGATTCGGTCAACAACAAAAATTGAAATTCTAGCAAATTATTTGGTAGTAAGGAGAGTACAAATGTTCTGCAGTCCTCGAGTTCAGCCAGTTTCTGAGTCAACAGATGGTTCATCATCATCAGTATCAACACTTTCATCATAAAATCTGTGTCCACTGGAAATAACAATTGTACCATGATTCTCAACATATGTGACGAAAAAACAAAATTTTCTAATTTATGACACTACTACTTGTAAAAGTTTTGCAAGCTAACTGTCAGTTTTACAAGTTAGTGACTTGATAAAATAAACTTTCTTGATTAATATTGTGTTTGTGGAAACTGACGTTTACAAATGAGAAACAATAAAATTCTTCAACTAAAACCCTAACCAACTTATAGTACGACGTTATTGTGAATTTCAACATTGAAGGTGACAAATGTGATTAGGCAGGTGACTAAAAAGGTGATACCTAGAAAAAAATTTAAGAGAAGACCTGAGAAGGTGATTTTGAGCCACATATAATTAAAAAAAAACTCTTAACATGTATGGTGATATTATAAGTACAGTTCAGTCATATGGATATCGCCAACGATATAAATGTCCCAGAATATTGAAACAAAAATGAACAAGAGATTTAAAGCGTTACATTGCCATAAAACATAAATGAATAAATTAATTAATGAATAGATGACCTGATATAGTTCTCTGTTTGCATTGTTTATTGAAACATAAAGTTTAAATTAATCGAACTGTGACCTGAATAACCATTGGCGGTGGTAATTCATGGATTTATTTTTGAATCAGAAGTAAACAATATTGGGAGAATGTGGAAAACATAGTTTTTTACTGGAATAACTCCCCCTAAGGCAAATGGCTGGGAACGCCCCTGTGAATATTTTTTTTAACTGATTTTTTCTTTTTGATCGTGATGTACTATTCGGACTGAATGCGAATAATTATACTCTGATATCTATACGCCAGCTCTTCCTTCATTTGGTACGTGTAGTAGTATATGTTGTCCCTCAGAATTCACCCTCTAATTTTCTTGAACTGCTGATGTTTCCTCTTTGATTCTGATGACATAATTGAAATGCTTTCATATCGAAGACCTCGTTATCGGCACACATTTCGACTTGTGTTGTGATTTGATTGTAATTCTGTACCTACTGCAGTTACGAATACTGGTACCTAGTAATTTTGAAACGTTTTTAACTCAAGGATTTTCACGAAGCCATCTCTCATGATCTCTCTCTTTACTCGAACTGATTTTTTATTAACAGTTCATTACTTTTGACACAAATTGTCTGACACGTTTTCCCTAGAAAGCGAAATATTCAGCCTTCTTCTTAGTATTGTCTTAGTTCGAGGAATTCAGTTGAAAAGAGAACGAAGTTGTGGACTTTTTCAATAAGTTCTCGGGATTTTTTCGATTCGTGAGAATGTAATTGTTGCGTGTTTTATGTTTCTTATATTTTTTAATCGATTACCTGTTCACTTCGCTACGATTGACTCGTGATTGTTGTACGGCTGGTTCGCTGGTTCATCTTTCTGTTCTCAATTTTATATTATAGTAATATCATTTTGTTTTGTTTTTTCATCTCTCTTTGTTAGGCTTGCGATGTATTCAATATTGAAATATGAAAAATGTTTGGAATCGTATAAAAAAAGTTTCATTTGAAAAGAGAAGTCTCGTAATATGGATCATAATGTACTTCTTTTGCAGAAAAAAAAATAATATTGTCCTATTCATAATCTGTCGATATTTCAATTGCCGGTAATCTATTTGCCCTACTTGAGAGTTTAACTCTGGAGGTCAGTGTGCATCTGCGATACTGGTTGCCCATGATTGTCAAACAGAATTGATTACTCAAAATAGCTATTATTACAACTAGGGAAATATGAATAGTATATTTCCCGGTTGTCCTAGTTACATCCCCTAGTTACATCCCCTCGGGCTTCGCCCTCGGGATGCATAGACAACCGTGGAAAATGTATTCAAAAGTTTTTTCTGATCGAAACAATAGCGTTCTTAAAATGGAAATTTGTATTCAATTGGATTTTTAACGTTGCTATGGGCCGTGTTTGTGAGAATCAAGGTTGACTGGCTCTATTTTGACGTCTTGTCAGAAATAAAATTATTGAAATCATAGATTATAGAGTATACTATATAATCTTTGATTGAAATAATGTCGAAGAGAGTATACTATATAATCTTTGATTGAAATAATGTCGAACTACGTTGAAACTCAAGCGGCGAAAGCCGTGAATTTTTGATTCCCACCAAATCTAAAGCTGTCTATAGTAAAGAATATGAAGGCTTTCAGGTGTGGAAAAGAAAAAGTTTGGTGGACGGTGTATTTTGCTAGCATATTTTGAAGATTTGGTATGTGGCTCTGATTCTTGTTCTTTTCAATGTATGATTAATTCATTCGATCTCCAGTTGCAGGAATATTCACCAAACACGTTATGACCAAAATTATCTATGTTAAGATCCATGCTACATTTGAAGGAAAAAACGAATGTCAAATTATTCGAAGTGGAAGTATTCGTTAAGAACAAAAATAAAGGATCCGTTCTCAAAGAATCAGCAGTGTTATCCCGGAAGTAGATCAAGAAATTTTTGATAGAAGCTCCAAATGACTTTTTTCTGATGTATAAGGTTGCATATTATACTATTTTCAATAAAATATGACTTGACGTTTCATATTTTCCTTGGGAAATATGAGTGTGTTATGACATATGGTAACTAAGGCGATATGGCTCAATATTGATTCGATCAGAAAAAAAATATAATGATGCGTTTGGTGAAATACCGTCAGTTGGTATGAACTTTACAAATTTTATCGATGAGTTAGTTTTAAAATTTTTCTATCTCTCTTATTTTGAACACGAACTGTCTGAATATATTCCAGAGCCTTTGAAAATAAATTTTTTCTATCAATTCTTATTCAAGAAACAGATAGGTAGCAAATTATTCGTTCATATCACATATGTTTTCCAATGCTTCAATATTCAGAAGAAGGCTAAGTTGTTGAAAGTAACAAATACCAACGGATGAACATTTATTTCATATTGAATGCAGAATTGAATAAGCGCAATCTAATAATAGCTTCGGTCTGTTATGAGACCACAAAATAAAAAGAGGCATTTTAAATTTACACTATCAGTTCAGGAGGAATAGAAAGAATCATATTCCTCATCACTAAAATCATCACTGCTCGAAGAACTATAACGAAATTTCTTGGAAAAAACCTGAGCTGGAGAATGCATAACTGAATATCTTTTTTTCAGTATGTACAAAAGTTCATCAGGACTACTCCTCTTTCAGGTAGCGATCTAGTACCTACCGGTTTCAATCGTACCTTCCCCATATCCCAAAAATTATATCCATTACGAATGCGTGATATATCTTCAACGAGATCAGGAGGCAGTGGTGGAGGAATAGGTATATTAAGACTCTTATTGATTTGCGATACCTCTTTCAACTCATCCTGCATGTAAATCTTGTGACATTGAGTACAGCAATATTTCCTATCTTTGTGAGTTCCGGAAAATGGTGAATTGATTCGTTTACGTTGTAGATTTACTCGGTTTCCATCTATGATCTGCTCATTAATGACTATCCTATAAGTGGGAAAAAGTTGTTTCGGTAGCAGCATAAGCATTTTTATCATGAAGCTTCTTTTGGTGAAATCTTTGAGAAACTCTAACATGAACATAGTAAGATTTTCTACATTGACAGGCGTCATCATGACAAATGATATCGAGGCATGTCAGAAATATACAACAGCACACTGAATAGTGGGAAGATTCTACCGTAACTTTACCGTTCGATGAACGTTCATGAAATTTTCAGCGTTAATTTTTGTAAATTTTGATGATTATATCCGTTTGAATGAAAGTATACTTTCCTCGGAACGAGTAGATGACGTTACGTTCATTTCGAATGGATATAATTATCACAATTTCTGAAACTCGGCGCTCAAAATTTCCCGAAAATATACAGGGTGTTTCATTGGGAAAGGGAAATACTTCACAGGTGCATAGGTGGCACCAAGACGGTTCTAGAGATACCCCATTTATTGGGTCTCACTGTCTTCATAGCCGAGATACAGGGTGTTTTATGAATTTTGCCCGTTTATTTCTGAGGCCGTACAAACGAACCACCCGGTATATTTTCTTCATATTTGGCAAATATATTCCTAATTGAGAGCACAAACATATCATGCAATAACCGCCTCGAAAATCCAGGTTCGTGTTAACAAAAATTATGAATCGTTTGAATCCTCGAAACAACACCCTGTACATCGGAATTTTGAAAATCTGTTTTAATATTCGAAAACACCACTAAAAACTAAACTGAGACGTATACTTCAAATTTTCGCGCAGAAAGTTTTATTGCACAATTTTCAAGGTAAAAGTGAAGTTTTTAGGAACTTGGATACCCGAAAGTGTTTTGAAGTGACTTTAACAATGAATTATCAACAATATTGAATACATAATTATTTCAACATTACTTTGTAATTCATTTCCACATTGGTTTTCCTTTTTATAGCCGTATACTTGAAAATCCAGATCCGGGTTAACGAAAATTATGAATGGTTTGAATCCTCGAAACAACACCCTGTACATCGGAATTTTGAAAATCTGTTTTAATATTCGAAAACACCACTAAAAACTGAACTGAGACGTACACTTCAAATTTTCGCGCAGATAGTTTCAATGCACAAATTTTCAACGTAAAAGAGAAGTTTTTAAGAACTAAGATACCTGAAAGTGGTTTGAAATGACTTTTAACAATGAATTATACATAATATTGAATCCATAATTATTTCAACATTACTTTGTAATTCATTTCCACATTAGTTTTCATTTATTGAGAAGTGAGTTGCATCATAACGTATAATAATTATGGATTTCAATATTTTGATAATTCATTGTTAAAAGTCACTTCAAACCACTTTCAGGTATCCAAGTTCTAAAAAACTTCACTTTTACGTTGAAAATTTGTGCATTGAAACTATCTGCGCGAAAATTTGAAGTGTACGTCTCAGTTCAGTTTTTAGTGGTATTTTCGAATTTTAAAACAGATTTTTAAAATTCTGATGTACAGGGTGTTGTTTCAAAGATTCATAATTTTCGTTAACCCGGACCTGGATTTTAAAGTATACAGCTATAAAAAAGAAAACCAATGTGAAAATGAATTGCGGAGTAATGTTGAAATAATTATGGATTCAATATTGTTGATAATTTATTGTTAAAGTCACTTCAAACCACTTTCGGGTATCCAAGTTCCTAAAAACTTCACTTTTACCTTGAAAATTTGTGCAGTAAAACTTTCTGCGCGAAAATTTGAAGGATACGTCTCAGTTTAGTTTTTAGTGGTGTTTTCGAATATTAAAACAGATTTTCAAAATTCCGATGTACAGGGTGTTGTTTCAAGTATTCAAACGATTCATAATTTTTTGTTAACCCGGACCTGGATTTTCGAGGCGGTTATTGCATGATATGTTTGGGCTCTCAATTAGGAACATATTTGCGAAATATGAAGAAAATATACTGGGTGGTTCGTTTGGTACGGCCTCAGGAAGAAACGGGCAAAATTCATAAAACACCCTGTATCTCGGCTATGAAGACAGTGAGACCCAATAAATGGGGTATCTCTAGAACCGTCTTGGTGCCACCTATGCACCTGTGAAGTATTTCCCTTTCCCAATGAAACACCCTGTATACGTTTGTCGAACGAATGATCCCAAAAATTGACACCCGGATCACTTACCAGCGATACAAATAAACTGCAATGTCCTTCTATAACCCAGGTTGGAGATCGAGTAAAATTTCTAAGAGACTCGAAGTGAAGTCACTTCACTATTATAGGTATAGTCCGTTCACGAAAGGTTGAGCCATCGGTTGGCCATGACAATTTGGCATATTCCACTGTGTATATTAAAATTTTAGGTTCCATGATATCCTGGAATCCATATCAACGAGATTTTTCTGGCCTACATCCACTTTGCCCAGACACTGATATCATCTTTGAGCTGTTGGAGCTAGAAGTCAACGCTTTGATGGCGACTTAGCGGTCCGTGTCTTTTAATTGGTACCTATATTACCTTTCCGGAATCTCTACTCTTGATTGAACTGAGCTCATTTTCCTACCGTCAAATCACCATTGTAACGGTAGTTTCTTCACAAGAGGAAAATAATCAGTAGGTGTGAAATAACCCTTTATTGTGGTGAAAATGTTTCCAATAATTGTAGGTACAGTGTTGATATAAATCTGCTATTTAAATAACGATCAAACTTACTTACTAATAGTACAGAAGTACAAAAATGTTCACCTGCAATCAGAGATAATTTTCGTATTCACTAAGTAAGAACTTTCGTCTCAAAAGGCCCGCTAATCTATATGATGCACCAAACATAAAAAATGTCATTTAAAGAACAAAAAATTATTCTTTACATAGTATCAGATGGAAATGAAAATAATTCAAGATTTGAACTTGGGCAGAGATAAGGCAACCTGAGAAAAGAAAGAGGGATTTCTGGTTGAGGACATTTTTTATGTTTCTCTAATATCGTTACACTATGTTTTTCATAGTACATGTAATGGTAGAATGAAATATTTTATCGTCTTTGAATGAATACTGAAAATAATCCGATGAGCACTACAGCAGCTGCAGCTGCCTGTTTTTCAGTACTTTCTCTCAGGAAGAAAGAATAATAATCCTTTATTTGACACAACAACTTTTTATCATTTTAGACTTTAGAGGATGAACTCCTCTAAGACACCCCGTTGTATAGTATTCTTCAGGCTTCCGTTTTCAAATAATATGACGATGAACACCTTGGTCGAATATTTCAGAGAAACAGAATTATGGGTCCATATATCGGCTTTGTTACTTTAGTTAATAAGTGAGCGGTCGTTATACAGGTTAGGAAATTCACATCTGAAACATACGATTTACAATGCATCAGACAGAGAATTCTACCGTCCAGTTGCACAGATGAATAGTCGAGACAACGACGTGCTGTAACACACTGAATTATGTTGTCTTATTGCAATATTCTAGACTTATCTCTCTCTTATCGTTGAGAGGAGCGTATTTCATTGAGTATGGTAGGCAACAGTAAATACTTGAATCGAGTATCACGGGCAGCCTGACAAATTAAATAATACGTTTACTGCAGGTTCCCTACCATACTGCGATAAGAAAGAGACAAGACTAGATTATTGCAATAAGACGACGCAATTCATTCAGTTACAGCACGTGATTATCTCGACTATTCATCTGTGCAGTTGGACGGAAGAATTCTTTGTCTGATGCATTGTAGGTATATCGTATGTTTTCGATGTGAATTTCCAAATCTGTATATAGAATTTCTGCAAAAGCGGTGGATTATCTCTCACCAGATCAACCGTACTTTCATTTCGGTGAGTTCTGTAACTACGCCCATTTGTCTGTTATTTGTCATTTCATTATTGTGTTTATTTATTAGTGATGACGATTTTTGGATGTTTTTGACCATTGTTGGTGATGTGGTGGAAATACTTGATTATTTATAGAGTAAATAAGCTATATGCATTCTGTGCTATTAGTTACTCTCGAAAATTGTCGATACAAATTTTGCATAATGTTGTCAATGTCAATGACAAGTAACTAGCGGTCGGTATATACGAAGCTGGTCACCTGAAATATTGAAAATCGCAAGTTACCGCTCAGAAATTCTAGGCGATATACAGACCATACCCTATGAATTGCTATAGCATTCGATAAACTTGTTCACTCATGCGACATTCCGAAAACTTTGCCCAGACTTGAGATCAAACCGGAAGAGCATTATAGTGTCCATCAAAAATCAACATCATGACTGACTTAGGAATTTTCTCGGGAATTTTTAAAATCGAAGAAATAATTTTTTTTGTCGGCTAGCTGTTATTCCAGTTCAGAAAATTCACTTTAATTTCAGTAGAAAAAAAGTTGAACAAAAAGGAGAAAATTTTTGCAAGTGTTGTGAAACTGAGCACGTGTTGAAATAAATTTATTGAAGTCCGATCATGAACAAGTTAGTTGAGTTGATTTTCACACTCAAATTTTTAATAAACATCTGCATCAGTTTTTCCATGAAAAAAATTCACTTTGAATCTATACTGAACTTTTCAGTTAGAATGCTATCGAATAACGAAATTTATTCTAGCCTTGTTTCAACAACTTTTTCAATATATCCGCTTCTCAAGTAATTCGCGGCAATGAAACTTCTTGATGTCCCCTTCAAAACACCGATTTTAAGAAGTTTCCACTCTGCAAACTTGTCAGTTCAAAAGTTCGGGCTTTTTCGAAAGTTGTTGATTATTTTTTCGTGTTGTCGACAAACGAAATGTCGAAAGTCGCAATGCTGAATGAAGAGGTTTCTTTCCTAAAACATTATCCAGATGTTCTCTCTTCTGAAGATCGATAAAAGCAAAAACTCAATTCACACCGAATTCATATTTGAGCGCTCGTTCTATATAAACGAAAGCTATATTGTTTTGCTCAAATGTCTGTGATTTTCGAAATTCAAGGCGAAAATGGTCTCAAACGATAGGTGTTCGACTCCCTGATGAAGAATTCTGTCTGTGGGACCGTCCGGCCGTTAGCACGATAACTTTCGAAGGGATTGTCCTAGAGACTTGAGATTTTCAGGGTGGGTTCGGGTACCAAATGATTCGGTACAGAGTGTTCCATAAAATATTGTCATTCAAAATTTTTGTTTCTCGATATCGCAGAAAAACGAAACCAATCAAAATGAAATGGCCCATGCCACATGCAAGCTGGTCATAACAATCCTCATGCAAGATTTCGTGGCTATAGTGTACACAGAATTATAGAAAATTCAATTGGAATATTGAAAAGAAGAATCTTCTTTCATTTGCATTGAATGAAATCCGATTCGGGTGAAATTCATTTTGTGAATGACTATTGACATACTGAATGATGCAAAATTTTGTGGCCATAGTGATAACAAAACCATAGAAAATTCGATAGGAATATTGAGAAGAAGAATCCTTATATTTCCATGAACGAATTCCTATCCTGTTAATTTTGTGAATGAAGACTAATGTACTGAATGTTCATGCAAAATTTCAAAAGAATAGCATCAACAGAACCATAGAGTTCCTTTTTTTCTCAATTATTTTCCTTACATATTTTTACATGTATTTGGTATCAATCTCTAATCCCATATAAAATTTCGAGAAAATACTCTTATTGCTCCAACAACGAACGATCGCTCAAATGCTCCTGCTCAAAGCTCTTCTTATATTTTTTTCATCCTTCAATTAGAGTAATTTTATCGCTTTCCGATAATGATTTCAATGTTGACATTCGTTGAACTGAAATGACTATATAGCTTCAAATCTGGTAAATGATATATATTTTTTATATTTTGATAATAATATATTGATATTTTTTATTGATCGGTTTATACAGGGTGCCTTTTTTTAACGTGGACAAACTTCAAAGAATGTTACATAACAAATGGTCGAAATGTTGACGGTTATTCTTCAATTCAACAGTATTTCGAGTTTTTTCTCTAGAAGGATCATTATTCAGTTTTCCTTGTAGTTTCATCAAATTTTACCACATATTCGGAAAAGGCAATGAATATTCTCCATAATAAGAGAGTCTGTGTGCAGAAAAAACCCTTATTGCGGGCGTAGTAAAGATATGAACACGATTTTGAAGTAACCAAAATTAGTCATATTTTTCCATTGGTTTTTGGTTTGGCCGCAATATTTCATTCCGATTGGTTTCGTTTTGTCTGAGATAATGAGAAACAAAAATTTTGAATGGTCATATTTTATAGAACACGATTTGGCTGGTTAACAAACTCAAATGAGGCATTTGGAATCCGATCTCACACTGAAAATTTCAAGTCTATAGGAATCCCTTCGAAAGTAGACCAGAATTGATTTTTACCACGAATTCTTCATCAGGAAGTCGAACCCTATCGTTTGAGAGTATTTTCGGCCCGAATTCGAAAATTGCAGACATTTGGGTAAAACAATATAGCACTCGTTTAGGTAAAACGAGCGCTCAACAAAAATGATATCAAATGACTAAAAAGATTCGAAGCAAGTGTATTTTCTAATGACATATATGTCATTTTGACATAAGTTTGTCACACGTTTTTATCATTATTCCGAAATTAAATTCGATATTTAGGATGAAATACCACTATTTGAATCTATGGGAGATGATTACCCTTCAGTAGGGTCCTGTAGCGGTCTTAGAAGAACAGAAGATTCGAAAATGATCACTTGGAACGCCAGACCTGGTTTAAAACACCCTCCTGGCCCAAGGGCAAGAATTACGTATTTTGTATCTGAATATTGAAGGTATTTAGTCGAATAGTTTTTAGTTTCAATTTTGTAAAAACGGCGAGGCAGGGTTTTTTATACTGAATATGGAAGGTATTTAGTCGGATAGTTTTTAGTTTCAATTTTGTAAAAACGGCGAGCCAGGGTTTTTTTTTCTGAGGTTTTTCCCTGTGCTCTGGTATCATACGACAGAATAGTATGGTACCCCGTTTTGCACCAACCTCAGCTATAGGGACTTTTTTTTGTTTCATGTATTGTATTTTGTTAGCTCTCAATTCAAAAGAATATATATAATGACATAATTTATTATATTTTGTTATTTTTATTCCTGTTGCTCAAGACATTGCTGGTAAAAAAAAAGAAAAAACAAAACATCGTACATTTATCGGCATGTGACATTCATCAATACAATTCCTAAAAGTCCGATGTAATGACCCCTGAGGGGCTCACATTCACAGTGATTTATCGATCGTGAACAGCTCCCGCTTCGATACCAATAATGGAAAGCTCGCCGCTAAATTGCATCATCCTGTGCCGAATGTTGTTCTAAACCGGAAAATCCAGTTTAACATAACGGCATAATGCGAGGAAATTTTATCCAGTTGGGAAATTTTGTTTCTCTCTTTATGGAAACAGGCGTCAGCGTTATGGTTGTGGATGTTAAATTCAATTGAAGTCGAATATCGCGCCTCGCACATTCTTCCGCCTCGGATTTGCATAGGAGACGAGGCATGAACAGAAAACCGCGATGATCAACGTACAGTAAAATGGGGATAGACCATGGATGAGTCGAGTTTCCCGTCTCATATTGTGTAGGGATGTCCCAGACGACTCGACTATTGCATTCAAGGTTTCGCGCAGAAGGGAGCAATCAAGGAAATGAATAATGTTTGTTTCATTTCGAAGACCATATTTTACTTCAGGTGACATTCTTGAGAATGCATGTTTTACATTTTTGTAATGACATTCATTGAGAGTGATATTGTATTGGCAACCAATTTTATGTAAATTGATTATCTGAAATCTACTCTAATGACTGTTGGTTGCTGAATGTAATTGGTAAGATGACTGCGGTAGAATTCAGCTTTCAAAGTTTGCACACGTCGACTACGTTAAATCCACATAGTTGGATTACCACCAGTTTGTATGGAAAACGAATAAACATCTCGAGACTTCGTTCAAGGTTCATGCATCGGAGGTAGGTGTTCGTAAGGATTCCAGGAGATGGCGTTTTATTTCTGTTATTCTCAGAGATGGACGACATTTCTTCAGATAAGGGAACCTAGAATGCCTTTCAGACGGAGCTCCTCCATACCGAAGAGCCCCAAATAGGGCGCAATAGCTATCTATGGATGCTCTGTTTGATATCACCACTATGCATGTTCATTGTGCCTTGACAGGATTAGTTCCGAAGTATGGGTTTAATATTGGTTGATTTTAAATCAATTAATATTGTTCTCTGCTTTCATTGTTCATATTATTATTAACATTCAACCAATGGGAATGGAACACACGGCGTCTATGGACCAAGTCTTAAGATACACTTTGGAGCAATACGTCTACGGTGACAGTGAGTCGTCGATTGTTTCGACGCTTCTTCGCGAGATAAGAATAGAATAAGATAGTAGAGAGGTCCATTTGTTGGAACACGGCGCCCATAACGTTGTGACATTGAGAACTGATTGACGTCACTGAGTTTTAGGTTATGCATGCGAATATCGATTACTATCCTTTCCTGTTGAGTTTCCTAGTAGCATTTGAATAAAATTATATAACTATGTGACTAGATATACTGACACAATTATTTTTGTAAAATTTGGTGATTACTGTTTCATTATTCGGAATGTTTTCCTTGAATTGTTATTGTTATTATCAACATTGTCTTCGATAATTTAAGGTCATCAAATATACCTAATATTATCGACAAAAACACCCAAACTTGGAAGTTTACCACCTTAGTTTTGGAGTAGCCCCCATTTTAAATTACTTTTTCATTTTCGTTGACCCTTTCAAATAATATCGATTTTTTTAGACATAAAGGTCCTACAGATGTGAAAAAAATGTTTTTTGAAAGATGACACTACCACCTTTCATTGAAGTATAAAAATATAAAAACATTCAGCTTGAAAACGCCATAAAAAAATTCTTTAAAAAATTTCATAGTAAAAATATGTACTGATTTTCTTAGTATATCCGCAATAGTACAAGAACTAGCACATTGAAGTATAATTTTTTTTCAATGATTTAACACGCAAGAACACAAGCTACAAAACAACATTCACATCATTTCTGTAAATTACATAATTTGAGAGTTATTGCGGATTTTTTGAGAAAATCAGTACATATTTTCACTATGAACTTTTTCAAAGAATTTTTTTATGCCGTTTTCAAGTTGAATGTTTTTATATTTTTATACTTCAATGAAAGGTAATAGTATCATATTCCAAAAAACATTTTTTTAAAATCCGTAGGACCTTTATGTCCAAAAAAATCGATATTATTTGATAGGGTCAACAGAAATAAAGAAGTAAATTTAAAATGGGGGCTACTCCAAAACTAAGGGGGTAAACTTCCAAGTTTGGGTGTTTTTGTCGATAATATTAGGTATATTTGATGACTTTCATGACCAAACACACTGTATATGTTGTAACAATTTCAATTTTCCTTTGAATACTTCTCCTAAACAAAAGTTTATGAAGAATTACGAAATTATTACACTGAAATACGTTCAACGCTTTGTTTACTACTATCTTAGCTCAATTTCGATTTCCGCCACAAGAGTGCGTACCGCTGGTCAGCAGAAGCTAATTGGCTTCTGCTGACCAGCGATACGCACTCTAGCGGTTGAAATCGAAATAGAGCTAAGATAGTAGTAAACAAAGCGTTGAACGTATTTCAGTGTAATAATTTCGTAATTCTTCATAAACTTTTGTTAAGAAGAAATAAACAAGTAAATGTAAACAATCTTGTTTTGGACAGATAAGTCATTGGGGTTTCATCGAAATTTTTACGAATAATCTAAAAATTAATATGGAGTTGGAATTTTTTTAAAATTATTTTGTGATTTAATCAATATTTCAATCATTTTATCACTAATATTCAAGTGTTTAATCAATATAAAGGTTACAAATCAGTAAGTCTAATTGAAGATGTTTTCAATCTAAACTATATTAAACAAAATTTCTTTCAGTTCATTTATATCCTACATGTATACACGTATATGAAGTAAAGTGCAGCCGTTAGAATTTCTGGAAATTTTAAGAATTTTAACCTCTAATTCTAGAGCCCCAGTAGAAGGAGAAGTTCGAGAAGAAGTTCTGAATGTATGTCTTATCATAATGTGTTATTGTGTTGGAAAACAAATTGTGGGTCCAGTTTCATAGACATTTGCTCTGTGTGTTTAAAACTATTGCCCTAGCTCTTTATACAGAACCTCATAAAATTGATGGTTCATTGATTGTGGAGAGTGATAAAGTAAAACAAAACTAATATGCACGATATGTTCTTGTTAAGGTGGAGTGAGGAGGAAATGTAAACATATCATTACAGTTGTTTTAATTAGATTGATCAGGTACATGATGTTCCTATTCATCCATGACAGAATCATGTCAAAACTCATGGTTTTTTCTCCTTTCCTGCTGCATGTTTCTTTATCAGGGAAAAACTTTCTAAGCTTGAAGAAATATCACATCCAGAATTAAAGTGCTTATGGAATTAGCAGAAGGCTGATGTAAGAAAATAAGGGTTTGTCTATAGGAAATATGCCTTGCTTAAAAAACAAATTTGCTGTATCGTCCTATAGTATAAATCAAGAAGATAATATGTAGAAATATTTCATGAACTCTTTACCAATTCTGCAAAAGCCAAGTACAGGTTTGTAAAATAATATGTTGTATGTGTACCTTAATTTTGAATGATCCAAAGAAAAAGAGAGATCTTGTCGTAATCTGCTGTGATATCAAAACCTTCGATACAAATTCAGACGTAAGAGGTTAAAGCGACAATATGAATTACTTTCCTATATTTATTGAAGTATATAAGATACAAGCCTTCCTTTTACTATAAGTTTCCTTCCAAACTCGTTTTCAAGATATATTTTCATTTGGTTTTCCTGAGGTAAGAAGTGATAACTATAACCTAAAGTTTGCTATTTTTTCGCCCTTAAATTGCATCGGGGCACACAACAGTAGTCATTTCTGATCGAAATCATATTCAAGAGAATAAAAATTTCAAATTTCACTTGTTTATTTCTTCTTAACAAAAGTTTATGAAGAATTACGAAATTATTACACTGAAATACGTTCAACGCTTTGTTTACTACTATCTTAGCTCAATTTCGATTTCCGCCACAAGAGTGCGTACCGCTGGTCAGCAGAAGCTCCAGTATTGCGACAGAGAGCCATCACATTATCACTATGTGAGAGTGTACACCTCAGCCCAACGGCCCCGCTGACGAGCAAGTAACGTGACGTCGCGACGTCAATCTTTTTTCGTATAGAGATCTTATATCGTGCGTTCAAAAAAAATCGTGGTCAAGTAAGCTGTGGATTCTATTTTTCCTAAGAGTCTATGAGGGAAAAATAGAATCCACAGCTTACTTGACCACAATTTTTTTTGAACGCACGTTAACTCTAGTATCCACTCTTATGTTGATGCAAGCGGTTGGTTAGATGACCGTGGTGCAGTTCAGTCAGATTTCCTTCAGTCGCTCCCGAATATCTGAGAAAATGTCAACTTCATTTGCATACTGACAGATTAAATATTGTCTTTTTGGTGTAGAATGATTCAATAATTGCAGTATCTCATTCTTAAAGCATTTTAATCAGTGAATTTCGAGATTCGTACATTGTTTTGTCGAAACCATTAAAACGTTGAATTAAAATGATGTATAATAAGCAATGAATTCCACATGTACAAATCTTCCATGAGTTTTTCCGCTCGAAAATAATTATGAACAACTGGGTTCAATTCTGGTAACTCAGTCCGGTTAATTTTCATTGCTCACCCTGCGTTTTGCGAGATATATGGGCGACAGCCGGGAAAATCTACGTGGTGTAATTGTTTTCCAAGTGGCGGGATTCTAACTGGCCGCTATAAATTCCAAAAGGGTTGCTGTATTCTCCACCAATTTTTCTTTTGTCCCGTCTAGCTTACAGCTCAAACAGGTGAGAAGATATTACACATTTCGTACGGAACAAGCGCATTCAGCATTCTTTAAAGAATGGGTGAGAATTTATCAGCGAGAATTCATGTGGTCTATTATGCTCCTCCTGGAAGCTCTATATTGAATCCCTTAGAACGTCTCCACGTTTCCTTGTCACCTGAGCAAAATAATTGCATATATACATTTTGGATATTTATCTATGTAAAAGTTCAGGAAACCTCGAATTTTCAGTTTAACTTAAATAACAAAAAAAATCAGTCTAGACACATATCTCGAGAAATATTGTAGAATTCGAGATAAGAACAGAAGAACTCTGCTCAACAACCTCTGTAACAAGTGGTACTTATGTACTTAGTGTCTTTGCTACCAGACAGATAGAGCATTGGTAAACGCTCCCCGGTTCTGAAGCAAAGAACTTTAGAAAAAATCAATACATACATTCAAAAGAAGCGGTGTCACCTACTCAAAGCGGTTTGTTGTAATGATCAGATAAATAGGTTTGAGTTAAATAGTCTTTTCGGCAAACGCCTTGGAAGTACCCAATTCTCGTACGCTCTGATAAAGTTGCATTTCCTGGCCAAGTCCAGAAAGTACTATACTTCCCAGGAAGTGAATATGAATTAAATGAATGCAGTTTATCATAACCATAGATAGCTACGAAATAACGGCTGACAGTTCATATGAAATTAGTTGTCAGAAGTTTGCACGTTCTAAATAAACGAGTGCTATATCGTTTTGCCCAAATGTCTGTATAGGCTATTTCCATTGCCGCATCGATCAGAATGGTCGCAGTGGCCGCTATCATCGGAAGTCAACCTTAAGGCAATCTAGTATTGAATGTCTTTATATCTGGGCAGTTCATTATGGGGAATAAAACATTTTTCAAGATAAAAAACTCAAGTGATTTTAATGACTCAACATGTTTCGAGCTATTCAGAAGGAAAAACACGATAGTGAAGCGAAAAACAGAAAACTCATGGAAAGACGATAGCAAAGTCAAATATAAAACATCAAAAATCAAATTAAATAAATCACCTAACTTTAAAAAACAAAGACAAAGAAGGAAAGAAAAGTTGAAATAATTTCAACAAATCGATTTGTTATGTCATTGTTTCTTTAAAAGAACTGACTCAAAATCAACCGATTTTATATCTATTTTAATTATTTCAACTTTTTCTTCTTTGTCCTTGTTTTTCAAAGTTAGGTACCTAATTCATTCAATTTAATTTTTAATGTTTTATATTTGGCTTTGCTATCGTCTCTTCATGAGTTTTCTGTTTTTAGCTTCACTTTTGTGTTTTCCTCCTGAAGATGAGCTTCTTATAGCTCGAAACATGTTGAATCATTAAAATCACTTAAGTTTTTTATCTGAAAAATTTTTTTATTCCCCCATAATAACTTTAAGGCATGTAGTCTAATACAATTTTTGTGATTTTCGTGTTAACATCGTGTGATGCCAACGACATGGAAAAACTATCTGAGTTATTTCAGATTGATCACATATGAATTTGTTATATGTTATAGAAGATTAAATTCTTCAAGTTATTTTTTAATTCGGAGATTTCTGGTTAAAGTACCAAAATATACGTTAAGGAATCTGTTTTGCCTAACAGCTTGACTTCATTCAGCAACCGTCAAAATGTTCACAAGGGTAACCGAATGCTTGACCAATAAAAAAGATATTTGTTCGAATACTTTTTCATACCAATCTACTAATATCTTCGGAAATTATTCGGAGTGGAACTCACTAAGCCTTCACTTGTTCCGAATAATTAGTTTATGGATTTCAGAGGACCTTAAAACTTCACCAAATGCAATCCTTCTCTCTCAAGTCTGATATCATCCTGATATATGACCTAGGTTAGACGTATTTAAGTTACGTAATTGTTTTCCGAGCACATCTAAACTAACCGAGGGTTCAGTTACGCATTCAAACTAATGGCCGTCTTAATGAAGTTGGGAAGACCCCCCACGACGGTTTGGAGGACCCAACCTTGCCGGAGATCGGCTTATCTTCAGGATATCTTGAAATACTTGTTGATATACAGAATTAGGCAAATTTCTCAACCCAAATAGACCTGAAATTTTTTTTTATTAAATTCAATAATAAATGTTTTTGTTATAGCTGAAATGAAGAATTTTTATAGTTTAAGTTTGATTGTGTACTTATTTTCCGCAAATAATTGAAATTGGAGGTGTTCTTTTAAAGGAACGGTAGGTTTTTGAGGAACTAAGTTTTATTGTGTGATAAATTAATTGATTAACAATGCATGATAATTTAAAAGGTAGTCTTTCGAGTATAAGGCTATTTTTTCTTCACGGTCTGATGGAGAATATGTATAGTAAAAAGCTTGCCAAATTTCAGCGAAAAATGTTCCATATTGACGAAGATATGGTAGTTTATAGTTTCAGCACTTTTGCAAGAAACACCCTGTATCTCTGAAACTAATAGCCTTATGAAACATTTAAACCCACAATCCTCATTCAGTTTGAGGTCCTCTATCTCCAGTTAGCCGTTGTCCCTTACGTCATCAGTCACCCTGTATATTGGAACTGTCTACCAATAGTTCCAAAATAGTGTCATCAATGAAATATTTGAATATATCCATTGGTACTTTGTTTGGAGGACTCACTACTTCTTGAAAGTTTGGGAAAAACTCAATGTCCAGAGTCAGCGCCTTATACCAATTGCTATAACAATATATTACTTATTTTCAAGGTTATAGTAAGTCACACTCCACCGTTCCTTTCAAGGGCGTAGCCAGGGGGGTGGTTTTGGGGGTTCAAACCCCCCCCCCGAAATGTTTCAGAGTTATTTTTTTATTTAATACTTGCTACAGAAAGCGACCCTCACAATTTCCGGCACCTACAAAGTCAATTGCCAAAATGTCAAAACCCCCCCCGAAATTAATTCCTGGCTACGCCCTTGGTTCCTTTAAAAGAACGGTCTCATTCACGTAGCAAAAGTCAGGATTCGAAATTATGTGGAAGCTGAAATTTACCTGATAATATGTGATAAAGTATGGACAAAATAGTTTCATTAGCAGAAGCGATGAATTATAAACGTATGAAAAAATTCATACCTGGACATAATGAGGTATTGGAAGGGCTAATAAATAAAGAACACTGCGATTTAAAGATAATCTAAACACTGAAGAACTTTGTAAGTTATATTCAGAGTTGAAAACTGCATTATTTCAAGTGATAACCTTAATTAAGGCCATCAATATTTCTTCATTATAAGCGTGAATAGGTAAATTTTGGATAGGTGTTCTTTATACAGAACGGTAGGTCCATTTGGGTTAATGAAATTCACATTATTTGAATCAGCGACCTTAGAAAAGCTGAAACTCGTGAATTGATTTTGATTTGATGTTTTTTTTTGCCATAGAATGAAATATTTTTTCAACCCCTTAGCTCCAACCCAACCTACCTGTTTTTTTGAAGCATAGGTATGTCGTGTGTAAGCTAGTTGAAAAGCCCGTGACAGATGGAATCTTACCATACTTTTTGAGCGCTCGTTCTACTTAACCGAATGCTTTACCGTTTCGCTCAAATGTCTGTAATTTTCTCATTTTGAGGCGAAGATGGTCTCAAACGATAGGGTTCGACTCCATGATGACGAATTCGTGTTCAACTTCAATTCTGTCTTTGGGGCCGTCCGTCCGATCGTAAACACGATAACTTTAGAATGCCGCGGTAAAGTTCGTTAACCAGCCAAATCGTTCAGGATGTTCTATAAAATATGGTTATCAAAATTTTTGTTCCTTAATATATCAGACAAAAGGAACCGATAGAAATAAAATTTTTCGGCCACATGCAAGATGATCCTAGTAAGTCTCATGCAAAATTTTGTGGTCATAAAATTCAATTGTAATATTGGAAAAAAAAATAATCTTTATATTTCCGTAACAAGACGATTCAAGTGGAATTTATTGTGTGCATGAAGATTGATCTACTGAATATTCATGCAAAATTTCAAGAGAATCACGTCATCAAAATAATAATAGTTAGTTTTTTTCAAAATATATTTTTCACGTTTTCAATTTTTTTAATAATTTTCCGCATATAATTTCGATCCGGCTGAGATTCTGCATAAACTTAGAGTGAATCTAAAGTCCTATAAAAAATTTCGAGGTAATAGCACTATTGCCCTACCAATGAACCAGCGCTCAAGAGCTCCTACTTAGGGCTTTTCTTAAATTTTATTTTATTCCTAGATCGAATATATTCAATACATATTTTTTGCGCATATTGTTATTTGTCTCAAGGATCACAAATTTCTAGTAGAATTTAATTTAAGTTCGAATTTTTAGACCATAAAAACTATAATCTGATTGTATTCGGTATAATTCTGGCACTCATAATTATTTCATTACGGCATCTTACGATTTTCAATTTTGGTATTCGGCTAATTGTTCATCATGGTGATAAGGATTAATTTTTTCACAGGAGAAGAGTAGCTGCCATGAAAGATAATTAAAAGATTTCCATTGCGCTTATTCATCCGCCCTGTAATTAGAGAGTAAATTTCCAGAATGGCGGTGGAAAATATCACCCTTTTACTGTCTATATAGCCTTCCTGTGAACGGTTTATCTTCGCCGCATCAGAATCAACACTAATTAAATTCTTAATTATATATAAGACGTGAAATTTCAACCGCTATTGTGAATGTCGAACCAGAAATAATTTGGGAATTATAAGCAAAACACTTTCGGAAAAAGTCCTTGAAAACTGAAATAATAAATATTTCGATCATCTCTGTTCATCAATCGCTTTTGAATTTTTACCAGTCTACCAAAAAAAATTCAGATTCTGCTGGAAATAGCTTATCTTACTTTTTCAATCTATGTGTGTTCAACAGATCTTCAGAAACATAATTTTTTTAATTCAAGTGCTCCTTTTATTACTTCTTTTTATGCTCAAGCATAAAGAATACTTAGGTTGTGAAGGCAAAAGTGATAATTTTTTAGGAAAAATTGTGCTGGGCACTATACAGGGTGTCCAGTAAAATATAGGAAATCTCCCGGATTCAGATGAAACATAAAAAAATAAGATGACCAGTTTCTATCATTTGTTTTCCTATCCACTCAGATAGGGCCTCTTGAACGAAGCAACTGGAAATCCATTTTACTGGATTAAATTTCAAATTACTTCATTTATTCTCATGGTAATTTGTTATAATGAACAGTAGAAATGACTCTTGAAAGTACTGCCCTTAATTTGGAATTAGCTTGCTTTGTTTACCAGGTCCGGACTACCTATATGATGTACTGCGGCGACAAGCGAAAAATGAACGAGTCTGCAGTGCCTTTTTTAGTTGATTGCATCAGGCTATGGCATTTAATAGTTATACAGTGGGTTTTGCAAAGCTTGATCGGGCAATCAAAATGTTGATTTTGAATTAAGTCGATGGTTTACGTCAAAAATGATCTGAAAGCTGCTCAGAAATGATGACATATCATTAATCACCGTGATTGGAGTTTTGTGAAACCCGGCTTAAGTCTTTGGATTTATTTTGACGTTTGTTGTCGATTGCGCGATATAACCATAGATATACATGGTAAATGAAGCCCAATTTACAATAGAAAAGAAGAAAGTTTACAGTCCGCTTGCCGCCACTCTACATTTGAATGCTCACATTTTCAGCACTCTGTATGATAATAAGTTGAAAAAACAAACTTGGATAACTTGATCATTAAGCTGAAAAAAAGGTACCTTGTCCATTGTCTATAAAATGAACCGTTTTCGACAAAAATCATTTTATATGTTGAAAACCATGGTTAATTTTATGTCTGTCAGTGAACATAAAAGATGATTTTTCTGGAAAACGATTGATTTTATGCACAATGAAAAAGGTTGCTTTTTCTTCAGCTTAATGTTCAAGATATCCTAATCTGTTTGCTTAACTCCCTATCAAACAGTGTGTTAAAATGGAAGCATTGAAATGTACAACCTAGTCCGCCCCTGGTAAACTAAGCAAGCTTATTCAAACTTAAGGGCAGTATTTTAAGAGATTCTCACTACTATGTATCAGGATTTTCGTCCAAGTTATCAATAATAAAAAAATATATTATTTTATTGCGTATTAAACGCCAAATTAATTGTTTAGTGTACCTATAATCTTGATTTGTGGATCGATTTTAAACTTGTTTGCGTTCTGTATGTTCTAGTTCATGTGATGCAGATGGCGCCTGGGCAGGGGGGTTCAGATGCCTACTCAGATCACGAAACGTGAGAAAATATAAAATAACAAAAGATTATTCGATACTCCAACCTAAAAATTCTTAGTTCAACACATGCACGTACTTCTTAAAAAAATTTTCCTTGTAACGTTGAAAAGTTGATCACACAATTCAAAATATAAAACATAAAAAAAATTAACACATTACAATTAGAAAAGAACACCTTCAAAAATGATAGATCTTAAAGAATGTTTGTTAGATTGAGATAAATTCGAAGTGGGTTCCTGTTCTGGCTCGCCAGGGCGAACTCTGCAATTTTAAACTGTAATTTGTCACTTTTTTAGTCTTGATAAAGGATCAACTGGATCCGAAACGTTGGTGAAGATTTAAAGAAAATTTAACCAAAAATGTTAAAGTCCAAATTCCTGAATAAATTGTTTTTATTATTCTCACTACTGTTCATCATATCAAATTTTCATTAAATAACATAAAGTAGTTTTTTTAATTTATTCCATGGATTTCAAGTGGCGTTGTTCAAGAGGCCATATCTCTGTAGGGAGGGCTGCTAGGAAAAAAATGAAAGTAGCTTGTCATCTTATTTTTCTGTTTTATCTGAATCCGGGAGATTTTCCACATTATCCTATAAACACTGTATACTGTTCAGAGCTCACATTGCCGCGTTGGTCGGAGATCATGTTTCCGTTCTAGTAGTGTTTTTGGAAGGAAGTTCTTTGAGATAACCTCACTTCATCTCGTTGCTATTTCACCCATTTCCAAATTTGAAATTTATTAATACAAACACTCAAATTGCCTGCATAGGACACATATTTTGTCATTAGTTTCATATTTTCATTCGACGTACCGGTATATGCTAAAAGAGGAAGTTAATCTTGCTTTGTTGCCGATACAACAA
The DNA here is from genome assembly GCA_013421045.1 of Propylea japonica. NCBI lineage: Eukaryota > Metazoa > Arthropoda > Insecta > Coleoptera > Coccinellidae > Propylea > Propylea japonica. The sequence goes on along the minus strand of JACDNR010000499.1, from coordinate 14,380 downwards.
TGCATCAGACAGAGAATTCTGCCGTACCACAGTTGAACAGTTATATATTTGAAAGGTGCACGTGCTGTAATTGACTGAATCCAGTTGTACGATTGCAACAATGTAGTATTGTCACTCTCTCATCGTTCGGATTGACTTGACTCAAGCAGTATGGTAGGCCACTGCAAGGATTTGAATCGAGTATTACATTCGATGCGCGTACTGCAGGATCCCTAGTATATTGCCACTTCTAACGTTAAGAAAGAGACAACACTATATTTCAAGCGGACAATCGGATTCAGTCAATTACAGCACGTGAATCTCTTGGATATAGAACTGCACAACTGTACGGCAAAATTATCTGTCTGATGCATTAGCCCCGTTCACACGTACGCTCCGAACCAACGCTCCTGTAGCGTCGCTCCGATGCGGCACTCCGGAACGGCGTTCCAGGAGCGTGAGGATTGATGCGTGGTCGTCAAATAGAGCAACGCTTTTGGATCGCGCATCGATGCGGCAGATTTTACTGTACGCTCCAAAACTCTCCGTGTGCATACAACAGTTTTGGAGCGGAGCGTGGAATTTCCGCGGAAACTCCACGTTCCGTGCTCTCTTATAAATACCAGTCAGTTGATTCGAATACCCGTAAGTGGACAGTGAAGTGAACATGAATTCGAGAAAAAGGAAGGCTATTGCATACAACAGTTTTGGAGCGGAGCGTGGAATTTCCGCTGTGGCGGAAACTCCACGTTCCGTGCTCTCTTATAAATACCAGTCAGTTGATTCGAATACCCGTAAGTGGACAGTGAAGTGAACATGAATTCGAGAAAAAGGAAGGCTATTGCTTGTTTAGGGCTGTATGTCATCAATGAAGATGAGAAGAAAACTCCTCGGAAAATTTGGGTTAAGCAGTGGAGATTGAACAGAGAGCGTTTTGGTCATATGCCTCTATTAAGGAAACTCCGAGAAAATTATCCAGAGGACTACAGAAACTACTTAAGAATGGATGACACAACTTTTTATTTTCCATAAACACGGAAAGCTTTTGAACATGTTTATAAATAATTCTAAATTATCCCTATTCCACATTGTGTATGTAGGTACTGGTGAAAATGAGCAGAATTAAAATAACCATTTCTAACTGCGAAAATTCGAGAGAACGATAAGCATCTACTGCTACATATCTCGGTAGATCGGAGTGTGCGTGTGAATACGACGTTGAAATCACAAACCAGCACATCTGGCACGTCGCATCAAATCGACGCTTTTGGACTCACGATGCTCTTGCATTCACACGCACAAGATTGGAGTTCAGAAATGGAGCGAACGCTCCAAAACTGCCAGAAAAACTGTTCGTGTGAACGGGCCTTATCGTGTGTCGCCGATGTGAACTTCCAAACTCTTGTAACCGGTTTTGGCATGCAAACACTTGAACTCCAAAGTGGAATATTCTGAACTCTTCACCTATTTTTCATTTCAACAAGCAATATACCTTTGATGAAATTGACAAATCATACAGGGTGTTTCTGAAATAGGGTTCCGAATTTCTACTGCATGTAGAACTCATTAAAATAAGTCAAAATGTTCCTATAAACATGTGCCCTAAAACGCACCCTTAGAAAATTACAGGCCCTTAAAAGGGTTCGAATGAAACTGGTTTTATCCAGTTATTTCAAAAACGATAAAAGATAAAAAGACGAAATTAACGGAACATACATAACTTTTTACGCCGAGTAACATGAGCTAGGTCATTTTTCGTTATTCGAATCATAGGCGTTCTTTTCAGGGAGGTGAAAAGGGTATCAAGTCCCTAAAAAATTTTGTACGACTTTTTTTTGCAATTTTTTTAACAAATTCATAAATTTTTGACAGTTTTACGTAAAAAAATTTTTTTTTAGGGACTTGATACCCTTTTCACCCCCCTGAAAAGAACGCTTATGATTCGAATAACGAAAAATGGACTAGCTCATGTTACTCGTCGTAAAAAGTTATGTATGTTCCGTTAATTTCGTCTTTTTATCTTTTATCGTTTTTGAAATAACTGGATAAAACCAGTTTCATTCGAACCCTTTTAAGGGCCTGTAATTTTCTAAGGGTGCATTTTAGGGCACATGTTCATAGGAACATTTTGACTCATTTTAATGAGTTCTACATGCAGTAGAAATTCGGAACCCTATTTCAGAAACACCCTGTATATTCCATTCTTGATAGTTTATTAATGAACAATTGTTTTTCAGGAAATGTCTTCGTGATAGCTGCTATACTTCTTGAACGGTACCTGCAAAATGTGGCAAATTATCTTGTAGTATCTCTTGCTGTAGCTGATCTTATGGTGGCCTGCTTGGTTATGCCCCTTGGTGCAGTTTACGTGGTGAGTACAAATTGATTCATATGATGATTCAAAAAGATTGCCAATGCCAACTCCTAAGAAAATATTCACGAGAAGTTCTTAATTAACGAAATTATGAATGCATAGTATTCACGATGCACATTGGTTCTGGCATACTTGAACCATATAAATACGACAAAAAATATTGAATGATTTTGGTGGATGCTTTGAATCAATCAATAAACTCGAACAGATGATTTCAGATAATTCTGCTGATAATAACTGAAGCACTTCGGAGATAATATCACGAAGGAGTTCGCCAACCCACAAGAAACTACTTTAATCACTTTTTTGCGTGTTATGCTGGTTGCGATCATTATTTTTAGGGGAACCAATTATGACTGGTTTTTGGTGCACTGATGACACTCTATCATCATTGGAGAATATGACAAAGGCGGCCTTCAAATCTGCGTAAAAAAAATTTATTTGTATGTTATAGAAAAAATTTTTAAGAAAGACCAAAAAATATATTCAACGAGCGAGTTGCTTAACATATGTGTCTTCAGTAAGATATTTAATTTACATTGGAAAGTTGTCTCTCTATAAAGTCTATATCGTTATGTTAAGTATAAGTTAATAATAAAAATAAGTTATAAGTTAAGTATTAGTTACAGTAATTGCCCTACACAGTCAAGAAAACTTTCGAATAATAAATTAAATCATCAGACTCAACAAGCAATCCGTAGATGAAGCTATTCCCTGGTCATATCACTTTTCCAGAATACAATATTCCTGAAAAAGTAAACCTCGAAACTCTGAAAAGTGTCAAGTCAAATCTACTTAATAATGACTGCCTTGGTGGTTAACCATTTGGAATGCAGTTCGTTAACTCAGGAGAAACTATTTTACTCACTTTTTTTGTATGTTTTGCGGGTTAACCCAAATGGACCTACCGTTCCTTATAAATAACACCTATCTAAAAGTTCCCTATTCACGCTCATAATGAAGAAATATTGATGGCCTTAAGGTTATCACTTGAAATAATGCAGTTTTCAACTCTGGATATAACCTACAAAGTTCTTCAGTGTTTAGATTAACTTTAAATCGCAGTGTTCTTCAGAAATTTATTAGCTCTTCCAATACTTCATTATGTCCAGGAATGAATTTTTTCATACGTTTATAATTAATCGCTTTTGATAATGGAATTATTTTGTCCATACTTTATCACATATTATCAGGGTAGAATTCAGCTTCTACATAATTTCGAATCCTGACTTCTGCTACGTGAATGAGACCGTCCTTTTAAAGGAACGGTAGGATTGTGACTCACTACAACCTTGAAAATACGTAAATATATTGTTATAGCTATTGGATTAAGGCGCTGACTCTGGACATTGAGTTTTTCCCAAATTTTCAAAGAGTAGTGTGTCCTTCAAACAAAGTACCAATGGATATATTCAAATATATCATTGATGACACTATTTTGGAACTATTTGTAGACAGTTGCAATATACAGGGTGACTGATGACGTAAGGGACAACGGCTAACTGGAGATAGAGGACCTCAAACTGAATGAGGATGATGGGTTTAAATGTCCCATAAGGATATTAGTTTCAGAGATACAGAGTGTTTTTTGCAAAAGTGCTGAAACTATAAACTACCATATCTTCGTCAAAATGGAAAATTTTTCGCTGAAATTTGGCAAGCTTTTTACTATACATATTCTCCATCAGACCGTGAAGATAAAATAGCCCTATACTCGAAAGAGTACCTTTTTAATTACCTATCATGCATTGTAAATCAATTCATTTATCACACCATAAAACTTAGTTCCTCAAAAACCTATCTTCCCTTCAAAAAGACACCTCCAATTTCGATTTTTTGCGGAAAATAAGTGCACAATGAAACTTAAACTATGAAAATTCTTCATTTCAGCTATAACAAAAAACATTTATTATTGAAATTAACAAAAAAATATTCCAGGTCTATTTGGGTTAAGAAAAGTTTTTAGGGTGAACCAATCATTGGTTCTTCGTGCATTGACGACTACACTTAATCCTCATTGGATAATATGACAAAGTAGGACTTCAACTTTGTGAAAAAAAATGGAGTTGTGTATTCAATTTATGTGCAAAAAAATGACTGTCTTGATGGTTAGCCATTTCGGATGCAGCTGCAATTTATGTGAAAGAAATTTCAAAGAAAGAAAAAAAAATTTTCTACGATTGAACTTCAAACACAAACAGGGTTTTCCTTTTAAGTTGGCCTATTAGACGTTTTTGGAGAACTAGTGAATATTTCGTTTTGAAATTTTAGGTGGAGCCTTGAGGATGAAGGAACTCTTCGCCTAAAATACTTTCAAGTCGACAGTGTTTCAGGTGTATCTCAAACGCATATCTACTTTCTTATTCCAAATGGAACTACCTATATTTCTATTTATGTATCGATTCAATACCAAATCAGCCGTATAACCTACTAAAAAAATTTCTCTGCTATGCACTGTTGCCAAATTATGCACAAATTCTTGAAATTTTTGACATCTGCATTGCCTGTTTGGAAATGCAATATCTCGATTATTTTCTATGTGAACGAAATCAAACTCAGCAGTCTCATAGTAGAGAATCCATGCATAAATGTGGTGCATTCAGTATTTTGATTTATCGTAAGGTTTTTCGAAGATTTTGCTCTGAAAATGTGGAACTTGAAATTGAAATATTTCGAGATTTTCAAATGGCAACCCCATATTTATTTTACAGAAATCGATTCGAAATAAAAAATGAATGGCAGTCTCTTTCTACACTAATTATTTGTTTTGGATAGTTTTCGAATGGGATGAAAAATAGTGGAATTCTTCAGTATTTATAGTAATGATCTGTGTTTACGATGAAATGGTTATATGATTATAAGGTAAATTATTGTAGTAGATTTTATGGTTGAAATCATAAAAAGTGTTCGATGATCATGGATATCATAGAAAAAAATTAACCGATGTTATTCAAACACGATTCATATTGTTTCACAGTTCAAGGGGAATGCCAAAAAATTATTGGAAGAACCTGTAGGACCTTTACCAATCATTATCCACATTTGGCAAGAATAAGTGGAAAAAAATTCCGAAAAATGTTTTGGCTTTCTCAAATCCTAGCCCAGTGTTCACGACCTCAACCATAGATTTCATTTCGATAATTCACCTTATAATCACACAGCATTATGTCCATAGATCACTACTATAAATACTGAAGAATTTCAGTATTTTTCATTTCATTCGGAAACTATCCAAAATGAAAGGAGACTGCCATTCATTTTTTATTTCGAATCGAATGATGTAAAATAAATATGGGGTTGCCATTTGAAAATATCAAAATATTTCAATTTTATGTTCCACATTATCGGAAAAAAATTTCGAAAAATCTTATGATGCATCAGAATACTGAATGCACCACATGAATGCATGGATCCTCTACTATGAGACTGCTGAGTTTGATTTCGTTCGCATAGAAAATAATCTAGATATTGCATTTCCAAACAGGCAATGCAGATGTCAAAAATTTCAAGAATATTTGCATAACTTGGCTACAGTGCATAGCAGGAAAATTCTTTTTAGGAGGTTATACTGCTATATTGGTATTGAATCGATACATAAATAGAAATATAGGTAGTTCCATTTGAAATAAAAAAGTAGATATGCGTTTGAGATAGACGTGGCAACACTGTCGACTTGAAAATATTTCAGTCGAAGAGTTACTTTATCCTCAAAGCTCCACCTAAAATGTCAGAACGAAATAGTTACTAGTTCTCCAAAAACGTCTAATAGGCCAACTTAAAAGGAAAACCCTGTATGTATTCTTAGTAATATGCTAAACTCACATCGGGAAGTTGTCTCTCTATATTTTGATGTTGGAACAGTATAAGTTGCAATATTTGCTCAACACACTCAAGAAAACTTTCCATTTTGAAACTAAATCATCACACTCAACAAGCAAATCCGTTGAACTCATAGATGTAGCTATTCCTTGGTCATATCGCTTTTCCAGAGTACAATATCCCTGTGAAAATAAACCTGGAAACTCCGAAAAGTGTCAACTCAATTCTATTTAATTATGACTGCCTTGGTGGTTAACCGTTTCGGATGCAGGTGCAGGATCCGCCATAGTCTTTATTAAATTGTATTATTTCTGCAACTTCTATACTCCGTGTTCGCCCAAGTATGGCACCATATCCTTAATATTACATTAGAGAGTTAGGCAAGTTTCCAGGGAAGTGACTGGAAAAGCTCATTTATCCTGCACGTTACGGTTCAGCGGTGAAATATGGATGTGGATGACAAGGTAGAGAGCAGAACTAATATGCATGCATCGATGTTCCTGAAAACTGAATCGCAGAAAGTCCATCGCTTCCTGAATACGACATACACGTTATGAATAAAGAGGATTTGAAGCAAGAAATTAGGGCAACCAAATATCAAAACTATTCTATCTGCCCATCGATGTTGAAGGTGAAATACTCGTACATTCGAAGTGAATTTTTAGAGTTTCTCTTGGAATATCCAAAACAGATGCATGTAGAGGAAAGTCGCCTTATTTCGGACAGTTGCCCAATTTTGGATACTGCATCACCTGAAATTCTACCAGGAGTTTTCTGGTATTAAATGCAGAAAACTATTCGTTTTTGATCTAAATTCATCCCCCTGTAGACTATGTATTGCAATCTGTTATCACTAGATGGCAATTTAATATTCAACGTTTGCATGTGGTACCTAGTGTTTTATTGCTCCAACTGTAAACTATGAAAAATAGGTAAGTAGTGGATGTGAAATATTGAAATTTGTTATATCATAAGTTGAATTCCTCTACAATGAGCTCAACCATTTGATTCAAACATTTATGCCCAGGATCTATTCTGATTTAACCACAGATCCTAAAATATAAAAATTACCTAATTTTGGATAGGGAAGGTAGCCCATAATTGGATATCCAAAATTTGGAACCTGAGGCCTATTGCACCAAAATACTTTGCAACTTTTCATTTTGCACTTTGCATTCTGACAAATTTGCAAAGTGAAAATTAATTATGTAACACAACATTTCTCCCAAGATTTAATTTCTGCGAAGTGTTCTTCACTTTGCACTTGCGTTTCCACATTACACTTTTCAATTATGAATGCATTTCGCGTAACATTATTCCTTTGAAAAGTGCAAAGTGAAAAGTTGCAAAGTATTTGGTGCGATAGGCCTCTGGTGTTAATTTCTTTTTTTTAAATGCCTAGTAAAGGACTGTTTTTTTTAAAATTGGATATGGAAAACATGAAAAATCCCGTCAACGCAACTGGAAAAAAAATTTTTGTTTGTAATTTCTGCAAGGACAATATAGGTTCCTTATTTTGGATAGAGTATCCAATATTAGGAACCTATTTTGGAAATGACGAAAATTGGTATTTTTCAGTTAATCTAATTTTTTTATCGGTAGGGGGAGAAATAAATAGTTCAGTTTGTTTGATATGTTATCATTAGTGTTATGCCATATTTAAAGCAGGAAAAAATAATCAAAAAATCAATATCACTATCAAAAAAGTGCCAATCAAAAAAAATATCCAAAATTGGGCGACTTTCCTATATAGGAATCTGTTAATTCAGATTGCGACCTATACTTGATGGTTCTAAATTAATAATAATAATAATGAAATGTCATTTATACATGGACGAGAACACAGAATTCAATAATAATAATAATAATGAGTTTTATTCAAATTCATAATACAAAATTATGTACAAGAATAAATGTCAAATCAATTCACATTCTAATACAAAAGATCTTTTTTTGACCTACAATAATCAAGATATTCCTACACACTATAAGGTTCACATGTCATTATATATCTATTCAGATGCTTAATGAATAGGTTTTCATTAACTAAATTGCGAAATATTTTTGGTAGGGCATTATATAATTTAATACACATGTATGAGGCGTTTTTATGCGTTATCGTTAAAGAATGAATTGGGTAAATATATTGGTCGACTTGCCAAATTCTTACATTATTATTTCTTTACTCTTCAAACAATTTCCTGTGTTGAATAAGAAATTTTATACAATTATAAATGTAGAGACCAGTGAGAGTATGTATATTATTATTCCGGAAAACACCTCTACAAGTCTGTCTATATTTCATATTAAAGATAGATCTAAGAACCATTTTTTGCTTGACAAACAATTCAGACGAGAAAGTACTGTTACCCCAGCAGACTATACCATAAGACAAACACGATAGGAAAGATGAAAAATAAACTATTTTTAGAGTAGACACATCCACTGACTTCTTTAAAACATTGATGGCATACATGGCTGTATTCAATTTTTTACTCAAGTATTTAATATGATCTTTCCACTTCAAATCAAAGTCAACATATATACCCAAAAATTTAGTGGAGCTGGCAACATTTATTGTGGTGTTGTCTAATACTATATTATTAGGATATTCCGTCCTTGATCTGGCATTATGAAAGATGACACATTCAGTTTTCCGTGTGTTTAGTTTCAAACTATTCATTGAGCACCATTCTTTTACCTCTGCATAGGCATTGTTCAACTCTTCCATTAACCTTAATATATTTTCTAAAATTTTGATTATGTTGGTGTCATCGACGTATAGGATCATATGCAGTAGCTGACTTATATTACAAGGAAGATCATTGATGTAAACTAAGAACAAAAGAGGACCTAAAATACTTCCTTGGGGTACTCCACAACTTATTTCTTTATTTTCAGAAAGATAGGTCTCACTATCAATTGTAACTCTTACTCTTTGTTTCCTGCCTTTAAGATAACTTTGAATCAATAAGAGTTGCTTGTCTCTTATACCATAAGCATTAAGTTTATACAACAATCTATCATGATTAACACAGTCGAATGCCTTAGACAAATCTAAAAACAGGGCTACTGAAATTTCGCCCTTCTCCAGTGCTTCTACTACTTCTTGTACAAGTTCAAAAATTACAGTGGTTGTATTTTTGTTATGCATATAACCATGTTGGGCCGGGCAAAAAATATTATGTTTACTGAAGAATTTCATAAGACGATTAGCCAGAATTTTTTCAAATATTTTGGAGAACGTTGTTAGGAGATTGATTGGTCTGTAGTTGCTTAAATCGTCGACTGAACCAGATTTATAAAGAGGTGAAATAACTTATATCTTAAGAGCTGATGGAAATACTCCAGCTATAAATGATTCGTTTATTATGAACTTCAATGGTTCGACTATTAAGTGAAGAACCTTTTTGATGACAACATTGGGTATTTGATCATAACCGGTTGAAAACGTGTTTTTGAGCTGCTGGACTACTCTCAATACTTCATTTGTTTCTATTTCAAAAACAAAGAAAAACTTATTTAAATTTTGTATAACAGATTTATCTTTAACTCGAGGATCATCATTTTTATCATTCGAAGCAATATTCATAAAACAGTCATTGAAATAATTGACAATTTCTTGTGGATTTCCAGAAATAATTTTTTTTTAGAATGGCATTCACCAATAAGAGACTTTATCAAACTCCAAGTTGTTTTTGACTTATTGTCTGATTCTGTTATTTTCTCAGCAATTAATTTCTGTTTCATTTCAGTTATTTCCCAATCGTATTGTTTTTTAGTTGTTTTATAATATGTAAGATATTCTGGTCTACTTTGTGTTATAACATAAAGTATATCAAGTTTCTTCTTCGAGGCTGCTATATGAGAACTAGTGCTAATATTTACATTGCATTTTATTGAATTATGGCTATTATGGTTCTTAATTGTTACAAGTGGAAATGAATTATCGAACAGGAACTTGAAATTAACAAAAAAGAAATCCCACATTTGAATAATTTCAGTGTCAACAAATTTATACAAGTTCTCCCAGTTGAATGAAGACAGTTTCTCTTTAAAATGATACATGTTTTGTTCATTATATTTTCTCATTGTTTTTTATCAGATTCACATTTAATCTGTTCTATTTTAAATGATACTATCTGAGCTAAATGATCTGACAAATGTGGTTGAACCACATTTACAGAACTATTAATCATATTAGTGAATATATTATCCAAACAAGTAGATGATTGATGTGTTACTCTGGTAGGCTCTTTTACTAACATTTTTAAATTGAAACTCTCCATTATTGTTAACATTGTGGTAGTGTTTCTACTATTTTTCTTGGGAAAGTCAAAATTAAAGTCTCCAGCAATAAAAACTGTATTGTTTTTTTCCATATTGATGATATTCGAAATTTCAGTGAGTTTTTCAAAGAACATGTCTGCGTCCGCATAAGGTGGTGTGTCTGGTCTATAAATACATAAAAGAAATAGTTTCAAATCCTTCCTGAGAGCGCATTCCAAAGCACAACATTCAAAAATACCTGACAAAGAAAACTTAGAAATGTCTAACCTGGCTCTACATTCATACTTAGCTTTAGAGTAAATAACAGTTCCGCCGTGTTGTCTTTCCTTTCTACAGTAACTTGTCACCTTCTGATATCCACCAATATGCAAACTATTTAGTTGTTCCTCATTCTGCCAATGTTCAGTAATAGCCAAAAAATCAATGTTATTACTTTCAACGAAATCAAGGAGTACATTAAAAAGAAGTGTTCAAGCATTGTATGTTGATATGGCAATCTTGATTGCTTGAAAATTGTGTAGATTTGGTTCTAAGTGTTCATTGCGTTTTTCTTCCAAATAAAATTCCTAAACTGAACTCCCTTACAACAACTCCCTCTGGACAGAATTCTTCATTGCATAGAGACCTGAAATGCTGCTCTTTTGTTACGCCAATGGTGAAAGCTGAATTTTCACCTCTTGTATCCAGTTTTTTTACTTGTACATCCCTTATTTCTTTAGACTGCTCTATATATTGTTTTACCTCCTCCTCTGCTGTATTCCTTCCTTGAATTTTTCGTAGATAAATCCATTTTCTTTTCTTCACTCCCTGAAACGATGTGTCCCCAGATTTAGTACCTGTACATATCACCTTGTTCGACCGATTACCTCTAGCTTTTCTTGTCACCGTTTGTTTGCCATTCCCCATGATTTGGTTTAGATTTTTATTTTCATATTTTCATTCAGTCTTGCAGTGGGCCGATTTAAGACGACGTTATGTTTTATTTTTGCGACCTCATTCCATTTCTTCTCTGTTTGTGTTTGATTGGCTGTGACAATTCGACTGTCACTAGTGTCATCAATACCAGAATTATTTGTTTTCTGTGGATTTTGATTTTTCTGCGAACATAGAAGACTCCAATTTTCTCTCTGTGCTTTTCGTTCGTTGGTTCAATGTCATTCTTTACCATTTTTTCTGACTGTTTTTGATGCGTTTTTATTAATGCTTTAATTTTTTCAAGCAGTAGTGGTTATTTAATAGCAAAACTTCATTTTTACTTCTACTTTCATACAGTAAATCTTCAAGAAATTTTACCTCATTTTTAGTAGTTTCATTTCAAATTGTGGGTTTTCATCCCCGGATGTTTCCTGAATTTCTTCATCTTCTTTGAGTTCATGAATACAAGTCGCATTTTTTCTTTAGCAGCCGTAGTTAAGCATGAACGATGAAAATATATCTCCGCGCTTAATGCAAACTACACCTACTTGTACATTTCTTCTGCAATAAGTACAGATAATCACTTTTTTATCATTGAAATCGCTAATTTTATCAGAGCGATCACCAACTAGGTCGTCACTTGCCGACATCTTGACATCGAATTTGAAATAATAATTCGAAAAATCTGCTTTGAGTCTACTGAACTTGCACCCACTGGTGGTTTCAGAGGGACGAAAATCGGTGTGATTTCATTTCATTTGATTCCTCAAAAATAAAGAATATTCTGAAGAAAATATGGTGAACGTAGTTTTATCTTTTTCGAAATAACCGCTTCTAAGCCAATCGGCTAAAAAACGGCCCTAGCTTCGCCAATTAATGTATAAAATATTGAAATTCTGACTGTATGTATCGTGATCTCTAATAAAATGCCAATATCGTTTTCGATTCGGCATTTATCCAATTTTTTATAACTTTCATGATGACGCGTGAATGTGTGTGAAGTTGGCCCAGCACTTTTTGATATTCTGAAATATTTTTGTTGTGCTCAATTGTGCTAGGTTTGTGCTGCTTTGTGCCGACAATATTTTTTTTAATTCCAAGTGGTTTTCGAGATATTTCCAAAACCGAAAAAATGAGCCAGCCCAGCACTTTTCGAAAAATGGGATTATTTAAATGATTGATAAAAATTGTGCTACACATGTACTGAGTTGTTGTGCCGTTCGAATTTCTCGAAAGTCCCTCCCATTTTCTGAAAAATCGAAATTTAAGAAAAAAATACAAGCCCAGCAACATTAGTTTTTATTCTTACAAACGAATGGAAAAATTTGAGCCACATTTGTGCTGCTTTGTGTCGTAAATATTTTCACGAAAATCATTCGCGTTTTCCTGCAACTACGAAAATAAAAAAAGTTATCCCAGCACCTTTGTTTTTTTCAAAGGAAACATGCTCAAAACATGTGCTACTCTTAGGCAAAGTTGTGCCGTAGTTATTTCACAAACATCACACTAATTCACCACCAAAAAATAAAGAAATTAGAACAAAGTTAGACCAGCACTTTCATTTTTTTTCGACGAAATTTTTTGTTATGATTGTACTCTATTTGTGCCAACTTGTTGCTGGTCAAAGTCAAACTTCAGAGAAATAATCAGTTTTCTTCTTATATGAAATAAGAAAATTCAGTACGGTGGAGGAAAAACCAGTATACCTGGCAACAGTGGTGTGAAGTTGGCCCAGCACATTTTGATTTTCGTAAAAATGTTTGTTGTTCTGCATTGTGCTAGGTTGTGCTGCTGAAATTTTTCTTTTATTTCATTCGGTTTTGGGATATGGGGGTATGTTATGTACCGGGTTTTTCACTATAATTGACCCCCCATTTAACTTGTTACTGAAGGAGATACAAAAAATGTTTCGTATAAAAGTTTCACGAAATCAACTGTGGTTTTTGATATGAGTCCAGGAACTGAAATATTACAGGGTGACCAACATATTGATGGTAACTTCATTTTTCAAATGGAACACCCTGTATATTTTTCCATGTTTGGTTAGCTCTTTTTCCCCTGATTTGAATATGTAACATATGTTGGTCTATCTCTTTTATTCTGAGAAACCACAGAGTTCAAATTTAAGAACCACCTGCCAAGATCTGTAATCATTTACAAGTGACAGAGAACGTTTACTGAAAATGGTCATTTTTGGAGTTATAATAACGTCAATGGGAAGATATACAGGGTGAACAACATTCAATGCAACTATATTTTTTCAAATGAGACACCCTGTCCTGTATATTCTTCCTTCTTTTGATAAGCTATTTCCTCCTGATCTCGAATATAAATGCGTATGTGGATGTGTCCCTTCAATTTTCAGAGTTTCAAAGTTTTGAAATGACGACACCGAATAAAAAAATATGTGAAATACCTACGAAATTCTTTATATCCAAACAATCTACTTGAAAGTATTATTTTAGAATGAATACTTAACACTTACTTAACCAAAGAAAAATGATAAACTCGGCTAGGGTAGTATGATAAGAATAACATCAACTAAATTGTTGACGGGATTAGTTCCGATTATGGGTTTAATATTGGTTGATTTAATATCATTAATATTATATTATTCTCCGGTTTCATTGATTGTCATTATTGCTGAAGTAAATTTTTTTTCTCCAGGAACGGCTATAAAAACGTGTCCAACGGTGTTGAATCGGGACTTTTTGGTGGCCATAAATGGGTGCGCCATTACCAATCCAAAGATCAAATTGGCCACTTAAATACCTATTCACGAACTCCAAAACGCTATGCCTGGTGGTTATTGAATTTTGAAACTCTGTGGTGCTCAGAATAAGAATGATAGACCAAATATATGTTACATATTCAAATCAGGGGAAAAAGAGCTAACAAACATGGAAAAATATACAGGGTGTTCCATTTGAAAAAATGAAGTTTGCCATCAATATGTTGGTCACCCTGTATATATTTCAGTTTCTGGACTCATATCAAAAAACC
>JACDNR010000498.1:0-28108 GCA_013421045.1 Propylea japonica | reverse complement strand
GATTATGGTTCACGGTTCAGGTAAAACCGAAATCGATCGTCAAAGATAAATGAACAGAAGTATTGTTTATTACTACTTACCTACTGACCGTCGGAATTTTATAATCTGCTCAGAAAAAATAAACTACATTCGTACATCAATATCTCAAATATTTGAAAATTAATTATGTTTTTGAACCAGAAATGAAGCTACGCCTGAACTTCAGGGACGTTCAATGCCAATCATTCTTAATGGATTTTACTCGGGTCAATTTAAACATGTGATAAAACAGCACCTCACAAATCGGCCATAATAAAAAGCTCGGGAACTTTATAATTCTAGCAGACATTAATTTATCAAGTTCGAGTAGGAAAACAGTCTCGGTCTCGGTCCCCTGTAGCCGTTAGGGCGAAAATTAAACTCATTTTCTAACTCACCTTATTGACGTGGTAGACATAACAGGACTATATGAATATATGGACAATTTTAGATTATTTAGATATATTTATTTCAGCTGGCCTGATTGTGGTTCACGGTTCAGGTAAAACCGAAATCGATCGTCGAATGATAATGAACAGAAGTGTGTTTTATTACTACTCACCCACTGATCTTCAAATTTTCTGATCTGCTCAGAAAAAAATGAACAACAAGTACATCAATATCTCAAATATTTTAAAATTAATTATATTTTCGAACCAGAAATAAAGCTACTCCTGAACTTCAGGGACTTTCAATGCCAATCTTTCTTGAATGGATTATACTCGGGTCAATTTGAACATGTGATAAAACAGCACCCCACAAATCGGCCATAATAAAAAGCTCGGGAACTTATAATTCTAGCAGACATTAAGTTATCAAGTTCGAGTCGGAAACAGTCTCGGTCTCGGTCCCCTGTAGCCGTTAGGGCGAAAATAAACTCATTTTCTAACTCACCTTTATTGACGTGGTAGACATATAACAGGGACTATATGAATATATGGACAATTTTAGATTATTAGATATATTTATTCAGCTGGCCTGATTGTGGTTCACGGTTCAGGTGAAACCGAAATCGATCGTCGAAGATTAATGAACAGAAGTGTGTTTATTACTACTCACCCACTGATCTTCAAATTTTCTGATCTGCTCAGAAAAAATAAACAACTCAGTACATCAATATCTCAAATATTTGAAAATAAATTATATTTTTTGAACCAGAAGTGAAGCTACCCCTGAACTTCAGGGACTTTTCAATTCCAATCATTCTTGAATGGATTATACTCGGGTCAATTTGAACATGTGATAAAACAGCACCCCACAAATCGGCCATAATAAAAAGCTCGGGAACTTTATAATTCTAGCAGACATTAAGTTATCAAGTTCGAGTCGGAAAACAGTCTCGGTCTCGGTCCCCTGTAGCCGTTAGAGCGAAAATTAAACTCTTTTTACAACTTACTTTTATTGACGTGGTAGACATGTCGGAGGGCAAACCCCCGTTCTGTACATGAATATAGGAAAACATTAAGAGGCCTTCAGCCGTTTATGTGCCGCCTGGGGATTGTCGCCTTGACTTATAACTTTGGCAGTTTTTTATTGCCTGTAGAAGGGGAGATGTGTTGTGCGAGATCTTCACGCACCACGGAGTGAGTTCCGAGAAGCAGGACAAACTTTCAGGGGATGATTCCGGGAAACGTATAACGAAGGTGAGAACTTTGAGAAGGGTATCGAGAATTGACACTGACGAATTGATGCGTTCTATGAAAAATTATTGGAATGCTTGAATAAAAATCATCGTCAGTTGAATTTCAACTTCAAAATATTTTATAATATCACTAAAACGTTACTCTATTTTTTCTTGGAGGTTTCATTAGGAATGTGATACTGATTAAATAAATATATCATGCCCTATCTAAGATGAGGAGTAGTTGATGACTAACAGATGTCAGCAGGTCATTTATCTTCATTGTGATGTATATTCAGAAAGAATCCAATCGAAACGTTTGATGATAATGATTCTATAAGTGTATTAATTCATGTGTTCTAATTATACATGAATGTTTTATCAACTTAATCGTTGTAATAATGAACTTTTTCAGTAATATGAATCTAATGAATTATTCATCAAAATATAGAGGAACCAGTTTTCACTTTTTGACCAAAAAATAGGTCAATTTAACTATGTATAACGTTTTTGACAATAAGGAAAGAAAGTTCGGATCTCGAAAGCAGCGGTTGAGTTCGTTATTAAGGACCAATTAACACCAGTTGTTTTAAAGTTATTGACATTTGAATTTATTTTATTATTTTTGGATATTTTCGAAACTATAAATCCGAACAATTCGATATTTGGTATTCTGTTGAAGAATTATGACTCGCAAATTTTTGCATTTTCATGAGAATCGTTCTATTAGGAAATTTCTGGTCGCTGTAACTCTCGAATGGAACGAGTAACGTACTTGAAATTTTCACGGTAGAATTGAAAATAATAAACGTTCATGTGCATCCAAGAAAAAGCAGAATCGGACGAACGGTTTGGGAGTTACCTTCGCCTAAACTTCGTCTCATTGATTTTTCGATATTATATCAGAATTACAAATCCGATCAATATCGAAGTTGACATTTGAAACTGAAACAGAGACGCGCACGTTTATTCTAAATTTCCTATGAATCGTATCAGTAGAAGATTTCAAAAAATTTAAATTCTAAATCGAAATTGTGTGACAATGTGCTATGACATTGTGTGTTGTAGTTTCGAGGCCTGAATATAATTATGTATATCTGTTGTCATCATTACGACTCAGATGCCGTGTCACGTTTATTCATATTAGAACATTTCATTTACTTTATTGATGGACTCCATTTCACTGAATAAGAAAAAGACGCAATCAGTTCGGGAATAAAACACGAAGTTGACATAGTGTTTGTGACGGGTTGGCTACGATTCGATGCTGGCAGTCCTGGGTACGAACTTCAGTCCGGTATCAAATTTTGAATCTTTTTTTTCGTGGATTCGACTATCCTGAGAGCTATCAGTTTCGACTGATTTTGTATGATCGATTTCCAATATGAAAAAGCACGCCAAAGCTTCTGACCCCACATCAGGACTTTCTTCAGTTTTGATCCAATTCCAGCTATCAAATCAAATTTTCCGACTTTTATACGTCTGTTTCGCGACAACCCTGGGACTAGCCTCTGCGGCCGCAGAAGAGAAACAATACTCCAGCACGGGGCAATTCAGTTATCCTGGGCGAAATTTCCGGTCCAAAATTTAGAAACGAACAGATCGTACCCCAACGTCGGAAGACGGTTATACCGGAAATGTAATCTGACTTTCGAAATGTCGATCCGGAAGCAGGGAGATGAGGTTTCTAGAAAGGAGGAAGAGAACCCGAAATTGTCAAAGGAAAATATTGCGACTGTTTTCTACTCTCAACGGTAAGAAAAATGAAATTTGCCGGCTCTTCGTAAGGACGAGGCAAATGCGATGAACTGAAGTTCAGAGCCGGAAACTTGCATTTATATTCGTGAACTTTTCCTTTTGGGTCCGATTGGAATGGGAACTTCATAAGAAACACGCAACAGAGAACATTTGTGTGTCTTCGAAGCCTTAAAATTTCTAAGAACGAATCCCTTGAGAATGTTTCAATTAGAGATAATCAATCTTGGAGAACTTCCGATGAATCCAATGACTATTTCATACAGGAAAATCTACAAGATGCTTGGCATTTGCATCAGTTTCCCAGAAACCTGAAATGCGAAGGAAAAGGTGGCGATTGTTCTCTACTTTCTAAGGTATAGGAAAAATTATATTTACTGTCTCTACCTAAGGACGAAGGCGAATGGGATGAAAATAAAAGTTCAGAGACGAAAACTTGCATTTATATTCAAAAACGTTTCCTTCTAGACTCGTTCGGCATGGAAACTTCATTAGAACACGCAACAGAAAATGTGTGTATCTTCAAAGCCAATTTCTGAGAACGAATCCCTTGAGAATGTTTCAATTAGAGTTCATCAATCTTGGAGAACTCTTCATGGATAATTTCCGATGAATCCAATACTATTTTATACAGAGAAATCTCTAAGATGCTAGTCATTTGCATCAGTTTCCCAGAAATCTGAAATTGTCAAAAAAAATATGGCGATTGTTTTCCACCTTCTAAGGTAGGAAAAATGAAATTTACTGTTTCTACCTGAGGACGAAGCGAAATGCGATGCCGAACTTGGATTGATATTCGTGAACTTTTCCTTTTGGATCTCCTCGTAATGAGAACTTCATTAGATCACACAACAGAGAAAATTTGTGTTTTTCGAAGCCATAAAATTTCGAGAATGAACCCCTTGAGAATGTTTCAATTAGAGATCATCAATCTTGGAAAACTTATCATGGATAATTGCCGATGAATTCAATGACTATTTCATACAAAAAATTTCTAAGATGCTTGCATTTGCATAGTTTCCCAGAAATCTGAAATTACCAAGGAAAAATAAGGCGATTATTTTCTACTTTCTAAGGTAGGAAAATGAAATTTACTGTTTCTACCTAAGGACGAAGGCGAATGCGATGAAAATGAAAGTTAAGAGCCCGAAACTTGCATTCATATTCCTGAACTTTTCGTTTTGGATCTGTTCGGAATGAGAACTTCATTAGAAGTCGTGACAGAAAACGTTTGTGTCTTCGAAGCAAATTTCTAAGAACGAATCCCTTGAAAATGTTTTAATTAGAGATCATCAATCTTGGAGAACTTTTCATGGATAAGTTTCGATGAATCCATTGACTATTTCATACAGGAAAATCGCTAAGATGCTTGCATTTGCATCAGTTTCCCAGAAGCCTGGAATTGTCAAGTAAAAATATGGTTTTGTTTGTACTTTCTAAGGTAGAAAAAATGAAATTTAAAGTCTCTACCTAAGAAGAAGACGAATGCGATGCAACTGGAAGTTCAGAGCCGAAAACTTGCATTTATATTCGTGAACTTTTTTTGGGTCCGTTCAGAATGCAAAATTCATCAGAACACGCAACAGAAAACATTTGTGTGTCTTCGAAGTCTTAAAATTTCTCAATACGAATCCCTAGAGAATGTTTCAATTAGATATCATCAATCTTGGAGAACTTTTCATGGGTGATTTCCGATGAATCCAATGATTATTTTATACAGTAAAATCTCTAAGATGCTTGCATTCGCATCAGTTCCCAGAAACTGAAATTGTCAAGGAAGAATATGGCGATTATTATCTACTTTCTACGTAGGAAAATGGATTTACTGTCTCTACCTGAGGACGAAGGCGAATGCGATGAAAATGAAAGTTCAGATCCAAAAACTTTTCCCTTTGGACCCGTTCGGAATGAAAACTTCATTAAAATACGCAACAGAATACATTTGTGTGTCTTCGAAACCTTTAAATTCTAAGAACGAATCCCTTGAGCATGTTTCAATTAGAGATCATCAATTTTGGAGAACGTTTTATGGATAATTTCCGATGAATCCAATGACTATTTTATATACGAAAATCTCTAGGATACTTTCATTGTCATTAGTTTCCCAGAAACCTGTAATTGTCAAGGAAAAAATGTGGATTGTTTTTTACTTTCTGAAGTAGGAAAAATGAAAT
Source organism: Propylea japonica (assembly GCA_013421045.1). Classification (NCBI taxonomy): domain Eukaryota; kingdom Metazoa; phylum Arthropoda; class Insecta; order Coleoptera; family Coccinellidae; genus Propylea; species Propylea japonica. The sequence continues at coordinate 22,540 of JACDNR010000498.1, read as the reverse complement.
TTACTATCTCTACCTAACGAGGAAGGCGAATGCGATAAAACTGAAAGTTTGAGAGCCGGAAACTGGCATTATATTCGTTTTTCTTTTTGGGTCGCTTGGAATGGAACTTCATTAGAACACGCAACAGAGAACATATGTGTGTCTTCGAAGCCTTAAAATCTCTCAAAATGGTTCTATCGAAAATGTTTCAATTATAGTTCATTAATCTAGGGAAGTATTATAAAGGAATCATTACCGACTAATGGAATGACTTTGTTGAGTAAACAATTAATTCAAATAATTTTTTCCTTTCTTTAATTTTATTTCTGCCGCAATTCCTGAATAATTTTAATATTTATATGCGAACTAGCGAAAACAACATATGTCTTGACGACACAAGTAGGAGCGATAAGCCAAAGTTCTCGATATTTCATATGTGTAGAATTTCAGTATTATTATTATTTGAATGGTAATAAATCACTCTCATTAATTATGAAGACTGTACGTAATCGCTCAATTATGTAAGCTGGGAATAAAACTAGAAAATTAAAATTGGTGTTGTTTATTTTGGTCAAACCAAACGAACGACTCGTCTGGCTAAATTGAAAATATAAAACCCAAAAATACCACTGAACCACCCAACAATTATGTTATACAGGTTAACCTCTGAGTTGGTTCCATTTGCATCAAGGTTTCGTTCAGTGTTTAAAATCAGGGTTGTTGTCCAACTTATTTTTTTTTATTTTCTCAGAAACCCGAAATCATCATCAAAGTAGCCATGATCAATTTTATCAAGGAAAAAAAACTAATGTTGGATGCTCTGGAGGAAAAGACAGGAATCACCTAATTCTGTGAAGAAAAACAAAACCATAAGAATAAGTTGTAATCAACCTCGATGGGTCCTGTAAAATAGATATTATGTCAACATATATCCATAGACAAACTAATAAATAGATGAGCCACTTGTATATTCCGCGAATCTGTCGAGGAGGGGACTAATACACGAAAAAATTATTTTCAATTTGATAGTTAGATGTCGTTGCATTCATGGAAATCCTATCGAGAAAATATTAAGTATGTAAAATCTTATTATCAAAAAACCTTTGAATTGTCAACTGACACAAGGAGTGGTTGACACGTTCTTTTTGAAATATAATAAATTTCGATATGCCTGCAAGAGTGAAGACGTGCTGTGTTATTGGATGTGAAAATCGAGATGCAAAAAGGTAATTATACAAATATATATATATTCTGTTACCTATAAGAATTAAGAAGTTTTCAAAAAAGTTTTTCATGTATTGAATAAGTTTAGTCGGTAAATACTCATATTTTGTATTATTGAATTCATTAGTTTTAGTTTTTGAGAATGTTTTCAATGCAATTATTAGTTTATTGATTAGATATTTATGATAAATCTGTATTTTCAATGGTGATACCTATTTCAGTTAATAAATTTTTATCTATCCAGAATTTGATTATTGATCCTCATTTCTCGATTCCAAAAGAAAATCAGATGAAAGTTCGTTGCAGGTATTATTTCATGAAAATAAATTTCCTCACTCATCGATAATTGCACGAATCCATTTCTGATTTCCTTTTGGAAATTGAATTTCAAAAAACTTTTTGCCTCTTGTATATGGGGTGTACCACTATTCAAAAGGTGCACTACAGAATTCTTTTTGAGGCAGCTTTACGATACAGATTCCTTTTTCAATTGAGCTTTTTTCACGATTAGTAATGTTGTACAAAAAAGATGGCGTTGAAGCTTGTTATACTAGTGTCTCATCTATTCTCCGTTTAGTTAGTCTATGCATATATCCATATGTGAACATATGGGTCCTTTGTGGTTTTAATTTCATTTCTTTTGTTTTTTCCATTGTTGTGTTTACTCTTTTAGTGAAGCTTCTGTGATTCCTAGGTTTTTTTTGCGTCTCTGAGTGTATTTATTGGTTTATTATCAGGACAGAAGATATATTTGAACTAGACTCTAAGCTCTTCTTGTTAGTGCGAAGACTTAATAATTAAACATAATAATAAATAAACTGTGAAACGTGTAGTCTGTATAAATTTGTAACATCTGACGAACTGTAGTGGCTGGTGTGGCTGGTGTGAATTACTGATTCACTTTAACGCCCTTGCTAATAAATGCGAAGAGTTGTAGTTATACCGATCTGAATAATACTACACATTTCCAAGTGTATTTCAGAAAGCAGCAATTGTATTTCAGAAAGCGTCAATTGTATTCAGAATAGTCAATTGTATTTCAGAAAGCGTCAATTGTATTTCAGATTAGTCAATTGTATTTCAGAAAGCGTCACTTGTATTTCAGATTAGTCAATTGTATATCAGAATCGTCAATTGTATTTCAGAAAACATCACTGAATTACAAATGACGGGTTCTGAAATACATATGATATATCTGAAATACAATTGACGCTTTCTGAAATACAATTGACTAATCTGAAATACAAGTGACGCTTTCTGAAATACAATTGACTAATCTGAAATACAATTGATGCTTTCTGAAATACAATTGACTATTCTGAAATACAATTGACGCTTTCTGAAATACATTCGGAAATGGTGTAGAAGCCTACCCCTGTTGGTTGATGGCATTTTAAGTGTTACAACTACAGGGTCTCTATAAATAATTATAACAGGGCAGTTGGCGTTGAACTATTTTAAATATTTATATTCTGATGTACAACATGATTTTAGCAAATGATACTGCCAGATTACGCTTGTCATTCCGAAAGACATTGAGTAATGTGACTGGAATTATCAATTGTAGACTTTGCATAAAAAACCATAAGATAAAATATTTCCAGAGCAACATACGATGTTACAATCATTCATAAGAATACCGTATAAATCATTAGATTGATTCGAGTTGAACTGTAAAAAATGTTGCCCGAATAAAGCCAATTGAACAAGTTCCAAATGTAAGCATAGATAAGTTTAGGTTTCAACCGTTTTCTAAATGGTTTCAGATATTCTGATTTTTATGATATGGTCTACAGTTAAATATTGATTGGATTAATATCAACGACACTCTTACTATGGAATTTGTCACAATAAGTATGGAGGAAGCTGCCACTTATTATGAAAAGTTTTAGCTGATTGTTAATTATATTTGGTGAAACAGGAGCGTGTCAAAAAAATCTCTGACTGATTGCCTTTTCAAATAGGTGTATAGTCCGTTCACGAAAGTTTGAGCACATAGTATGCGTTGTTCATTTATCTGAAGTTGGCAGTTTGGCAGTATTTGCTGTCGTAACATGAAATAAAGTCAACGTTGTCGACTGTACTGGCCTCGTCCGACGAGCTTGCGAGTTATCAGTATCAATCTGACAAGAGAATAAACAACATAACCTAAAATTTTAATATACACAGTGAAATATACCAAATTATCAAGGCCAACGGACAGCTCAAAGTTTCGAGAACGGACTATACATACATAAATTCATGAAAACGATCGAACTCCAAAACTTAAGGAAAAACTATATTCTTAGTGTGTGATATTTGAAGCCATGAGAAAATAAAATTCAATAATAATTTGTTTCATAAATCATCAAGACATGGGATAGATAAGATATACAATAGTAATAATAATCAATATGTTACAACCATGGTTGGAATATCAATGGTTATGGAATTGGTGTTTCCGTTAGTAATATATTCTTCACCTTTTTACTTCCTCCTTCAAATTATGAACAACTTTAGACCGGTAAAATTCGTGGACATTTTCGACTCGAAATACGAAACCTACAGACATTCGGGAGAAACTATGTCTACTTGTTTTCCTATTAGGAACAAGCACGAAAAAAGAATGTCGTATTAATTCATTAATCTCATCCAATTTTATCCAGTCACCTCTTCCGAAAATAATCAACATTATACGTCAATAAATAATGAATTCACAGAGTTTGGCCCTAACTAATTAACTCCGGAAGTATCCGCATCGTTATCCTTCATCTCAAGCATTACTCACATCATAACTAATTTAGATAACGCGCTCCGTCGAACTCTGGGAAACAAATCGTGCCGGAACATAAGCAGACACAAGTTATTTCTGACTATAAGCCTTTAGTTTTGCATGTCATTTTTTGACATTTGACAAGTAGAAATTACGCCATTAATAAAAATGGAACGATACACGCTTCAAGAGCGCATTGAAATCATTAAAATTCATATAAAAATGGTGTGAAAATTTGGTAGAGACGGTTCGTGAAACTAGAACATTGTGCAATAAAGAAAATTGGTGGAAAATTCGAGCTGTTGGGGCAAGTTAGTGATGTGAAGAATAAAACCCGTGCACGTCACTCAAGAACAGCCGAGAATATTGCTGCTGTATAAAAAAGTGTTGAAGAGAACCCAGGTTTGTCCATTCCTCGTCGTTCTTTGGAATTAGGCATTTCACAAACGTGATTACACCGTATTTTGCATAAAGATTTGGGTCTTAAGGCTAATGAAGTTCAGTTAACACAAGAACTCAAGCCGGACGATCATCAACAACGTCGTGTCTTTGCTGATTGGGTCGTTGAAATGCATGAAAATGATCCGGAATTCCATCAAAAAATCATCTTGAGTGATGAGGCCCATTTCCACCTCGGTGGCTTCGTCAACAAGCAAAATTGTTGCATCTGCGGCTGGGGCTTCGTGAGGCTATCGGGGACATAGGGCAGCCACTTTGCGATTTGGTTATCGGAAATTTCATTGAAAGGATATGGTCCTGTAAGCGTGGTCGTGGTGGTCATTTGCCTGATGTTATTTTCCACTATTGACGGCATAGCTTCTTCTTTATAATGAAATAAATATGCGATCATTTATATTGAATAATGGCATTTTTCTTTGAATGTCAAAATAACACCTCTTATTGGAAAAACCTTCATAAGTAGAAAGTCAAATCGGAGAAAAAACTTTTGCATGGAAATCCTGCATTAATATTTTGGATATGCATTATAAGAATCTACTCCCTTCACCTGTAGTGAGGTGGACGATACCCTCAATGGAATATTCCGACCACAAATGTATAGATACTTGTTATTTCTAGATTTGCCATTCGAAAGATTCTCACGAAAGTTTGCATTAAAATATTTTCATTATATTACTCGAGAACTCTTCGATCCAGTTGACTAACAACTACAACTGAGCTATTTCGACCCAGCACCTACCCTGAGATTTTCGAGCCTCTAACTTCTTCTGTTCGAAGAAACATTTATTGATGCGGAAGGATAGCCAGATAGAATAGCCTTCGACCTCGGACTATTCATTGAAAAATCCAACCGAGTTGTTTGAGACCACTTTTGACTCAAAATTCGAAACCTTGAGACATTTGGATGTAATTACCCCTTTCCTTTTAAAAATGAGCGTGATAAAAGAATATCGTATTGATTCTTCTCATTCGGTCTTATCCCGTTACCCCCTTCAAAATAATCACCATTATGCGTCAATAAACAAAGTATTCCGGGAGTTTAGGCTCAACTAATTAACTCCAGAAGTATCCGCATCGTTATCCATCTCAAACATTACTCACATCATAACTAATTTAGACAACGCCCTCCGTCGAACTCCGGGAAACAAAATCGTGCCTAAACATAAGCAAACACAAGTTATTTCTGACTATAAGCCTTTAATTTGCATGATGAAATTGAAATATAAGTAGAAAGTCAAATCGGAGGAAAAAACTTTTGCATGGAAAGTCTGCGGAATATTTTGCATACATTATACCGAATATGCTTCCTCCATCTGCCATGACGTGGACGATACGCTTTAATGGAAGAGTTTCTTGTTCGATAATATTCGATGTTTTCAATGGGTTGGGATTCCTCCAAGGGATACACTATGGCTACATTGTGCGAATATGAAAATATCGGATTATTTTTGCATATTTGATTGCGGGATAATTCGGTCTGGGATGATTTCCAGGGATTTTTTGTTTCAGATGTTTGCCAGCCCCGCTGGAAATTCTGGAAGAGCTCTTCATCTCATTCGAGGAAATATCAATATTTAATAACGAACACGGTTCGAGTATTTCGAGACTTCCAGTATCGCCTTCCAGTATTTCAATTGCAATTTCATGTCCTCTCGAAGACCTCAATGTTTGAGTTAAAATTTTTATGATATAATGAAGACTGATTCTCGTTATTTTGTGAATCGTTTTTTGAAGTTGTGTAATTCATTTTCAAACATACATTATGATGTAGGAGTCGCTGAAATTGAACTAATATTCAACCCTTCAGCCTGTCCCCAAGACTAAATATTTTAAATTTTTAGATTCGAAAATACTATTATCAAATAAATAATCAGAAACATCAATTTCAAGCGGAAAAAAGAGTTGAGAACCTGAAGTTTTCTGGTCAATTGTGAGGAATTATTACGAAAAAGTTAATTTATGAGTCGAATCGGATAAACAAATCCTCTGAATTTTATTATTCGAAAATTTTCAAACTTGAAACTACTTACGATATTTCGATACAGAAACTGTGCGACATATGTATATCGTTGTATTGCGGAAAAGAATCGGCTTCCATTGATTCGTAAACGGTTTATTTGTTAATGAAAAGTAATTTTTAATCGTTCTTGGTTTGTAATTCACAACTTCGTGTATGTAGTAGTCATTTTCTGTGCTTTGCCATACTAGAACTACATTTTCCAGATATAATAATAATTAACTAATAATTTTTCTTGTAGACTTCTCGTATGTCGGCCGACGTACGTACTTATCATGCCTAACAGAAGAGTAAGTCGATAGCCATTAGTTGCCTAGAAGTGCCATGGTTCTCATGTACTGACAGTTCCACTTGTTTGCATTCTTCTATGGCCAGAACTTCAGTTTGCGTTGTTATTGGTTTTCCCAAAGGCACTGATTCTCTGTATGCTTGATCCATGGCTCTGATACCAGATGTTTTGGCCATCACCCATGATCCCTACGTAGTTGGTGAAAAGGTATCTCGAGGTATGGTCCATTCTAGAAGCACTCATTACCCTTCTTTCACATACATATGCAGCAGGTTGAATTCCAGTAAAACCTTTACTACAGCTGAAGAAGTTGTGAACGGCGCACCTGTTATGCCTAAATAATCTAACCTTCGAAGTATACAGAGCCTCTGAAATCTTGTCCTTCCTTCAGTTCCGGCCCATCAATCTTAAGAGGCATAGGTGACAATAAGTCTCACCTCCTTAGGTAGTACTACTTTCAGAATAGGTCAGTGCTATCCTTATGAAATAAAAGCTATATCGTAATGTAAACATTTCAACGAGGGTGTCCTTTTTAACGAATGGGAGGACCAAATATATCCAAATCCGTCCTTCAGCTAGGTGCTTTTAATGCAATAATCAGTAATGAGACTGTACCACAGTGGCTGTGAACAAACAGAATTCCGAATGATGGATTCCATTTAATCCTTGTTTGCCATATCAACGCCCAACTCATGCCATTAAATTGACAGTATGTTGTGCTGTGAGCCGTGTTGGACTGATTGAATCATTTTTTTCAACAGAGCGTCGACCTGCTGCTGTAACTGATTATTATCGAGTAGGCATTAGAGAGATATTTCCAGGAAATCTGTAAAATGTGATGAAATTTTTTTGAACCGCAACATGGAAGGTTTCTGGTGCAGAATCTGCGTGTAAAACGAAACATCAATATTATCGAAATATTATTTGGGCTATTTCCATCATTTTTGGTTCTTGTATTCAACGTTTAGATCAGCATTTGCCAGTCACCGCGTCGTCGGGAAAATACTTTAAACTTGCCACTTTGAGAAGCAAATTTCTTCTTTTCGACAAGGTTTAGACATTTATACTATTTCGAAACGAAGGTACTGTTCTGTATATGTCTGGTTTCGATAAACCTATACAGGACATTATCTTCATTTCGAATCAAATCACCACTTAAATACCAAATTTGGAGGAGGAGAAAGTCTACATTAAAAATATGCTATCTTCAAGAAGATTAAATTAAAAATATCTCCGAAATTCTTTAGCAAAATAGCTATTCCAAGAAACTGTAAGAACGATAGCATTGTTATAACATATGTTGAGGGGTCATCTGAAAAGACTGGAAGAATTAGAAATAGGAACTTTGTGAGAACAGCTTTCAAGACTCAATCAGGCATAATCTAACTACAGATAAACCTGATAATAAATATCAACTCACCAAAAATTGCATAAAATTGTATCAAGATTATCACTATACAATGCTCGATCAACTTATGAAACAAAAATTTTTCACGAGAAAAATATTTGGCAACAAAATCCAGGAACAGATCAATTCCTGTTTCACTTTTACGAAATTTTATTTTATATTTCTTGAAGAATTTTCGTTGTACGCCCTTTAAATGTTTTGAATAAAGAAAGTAGGCCATTTGGTGCTTTTTGGTAAGGTCTTAGTATCTTCGTTACTTTTTTTCAAGATAACCATTTTGTTCAGAAAGATTTGCATTATGTGTGTGCACTTTGTCATGGTTCATACACTTTGAGACGAGGCTTGATGTGTTTCTCTACCGTATAATTTACATTGAATTTTCAGTTGTAATTTAACTAGTGCAATGAAAATTATCGAAAATTGTTGGGAAATATGCTCGAATGCAAGTTAAGTTGAAAAAGTGTTGTCTTACAGTTTAACTTGCATGAGAGCAGATTTGTCAAAAATTATCGATTCATTTTCATTGCAAGAGTTAAATTTAATAAGAAAATTTTGTGAATCCATCAAATCGTATTGTGTCGCTGTAAGTTGCTGTCAGTTTCATGTTACTCTAATAAGTAATAAACGTTCATAATTACGTCTGCATTTATTTTAAAGGACCTGATAATTTTGCACAAGTGCGAATTATCGATAATTTGCACTAATGCAAAATTATCGCCTAATTGTATGCTCATTGGCTAAAACAACAATAAAAAATCAGTCGGAACATTGTTGTCTGTCGAATTTGACAGATGAATAAAATTTCATTTTAAAAAACCAAGCAATCGACAAACAATGATAATTTAAGCCTAACACAAAACTTCATAACAAAATGGCCCCTCTTTTAACTGCCTGGGCAGTTTTCATAATCTACGGCTTGAAATCTACATTTCGCTCAAGAACTGGAAATCGAAATTTGAATTAATTACATGAACCTAATTAAGATTTCTCTTAATTTATTCGGAACAAGACAAATATAAAACAGCAAGTGTTTAATTTAACTTTTCTAATTTTCCAGGGCAGAAATATTGGCCTTTCAACTGCTTTGTCGTATTCATGTAAAAATTTTGTTAGACCCGAACCAAAAAAAGAAATTACTAATTCAGGCGATACTTCTTCGAATATTTAGATACCGACGAAGTGCGCCTACATTAATTTCAGTTTTCTCTCATTATATACATTTTTTTCACTGCGAATTTATTCTTTTGAATCGAATGAACTTTGTTATATCATTTGATTAATCGGAGTCTAAGCAAATTTCGCGTTATGGTTCTGTCATATGAACGATTTTTATTTCGATTTCATGTGTTTTTATGAAACAGTGGCATTGATATTATCCTACGAAATTTTTGATGAACAAACAAGTATCGAATAATAGAACTGTACAAATTTTGTACATTACTCTCTCTAGTCACAGAACTTTCATCGAAAATAATTTTTGTGAGTTATATTTCCGTTGAGAAATGTTGGTTAGCAAAACTCTTGCATGTATGGGTATGGTATTTTTTGATTTTATGGACTAAAAGTATTCTATACTGTTTAATTTCCACTTGCGTGTTCTCATTAAATTATTATGTGTATGACGAATCTTTAATATTATGTGAGTACTCATTACTGAATTTAATTTACTGAATTTGCTCGATTAAATCAAAATTTCATCAAACAGCTTCTTTAACCTATTTCATAGGTAAGGTTTGGTTAGGTTCTATTATACAGGTTGGAAAATTCACTCGGAAACATAAAATTTTACATGCAAATCTCCAAGTCGCTCTGTTTCAATAAAACAGTGAAAGAATCGAAACATCAGTGCTATGCCATACTGCAAACACATCAGGACATGCAAAACGAACGCTGGAATCGTGGTGGGGATGCTTCGCGATGTGCGATTCAATTATTATTATCATTCTAAACGTGGGGAGGAGCATATCAGTTTAAAAAGTAATAAGATTTTCCACAAATCTATAATGATCGATTTAGAAGGAAGATTTCAAAAAATAAAATGTTATTATGTTGGTCAATCAAATCAGAAAATAATAAGCTCATTTATTCTCTCTTGAATCTATTATTCTGATGTTAAATGGTAATTGATATTAAAAGGTGAAAAGCACTCCAGAAGAATATTTCAAATGAATGAATTTCGGTAAACAACGATGGAAAAAAATGAAAATTATAGTGTTTTTTTTAACACTGATGAGTCATCACATAAACCATAAGTTTTTAAAATATTGGTCTAGAAATAATAAGCAACTGAGTATTTCTATGCGTACCCAGTACCCTAAAGAAATTGTACTTGCATACCGGGAATGACATCATTTGGCCATTTTTTTCGACAGTAACCTACCTGAACGCTGCAAAATATTTGGAGCTTTTAGAGAATAGACTATTTCGACATTTCAACTTCTACCAACTGATTGCGATCATGGCGAAAAATAACCTAGGTACTCATTTTCATTGAGGAAATTATTTGTTAAATTTGTTGTGGCAAATGAATTTCTCGCAAATAATAATAAAAATCATATTACAGGGTGCGGCAACATAACTTCCTTTTTTAAAACTTAATAAAACGCATTGTATGAATCAGAAATTTTTATTCTTTTTATAATATAGGCACATACATAAAGTTTTGTTTTACCCAGTTTTGAAGATAAAATCAGGTAGGTGACGTTCCCAATTCCCCATACACTGAGTAAACCGATTTCTGGCGTTTGTCATGACTCCAGCCTGTATAGCAGGCGTTATGTTGGCAATTCCTTCCTGGATGTTGTTCTTCAAATCTTGTAGGGTCCTTGGACGATTCGCATAAAAACGAGATATCATAGAAAAAAGTCACAAGCTATTTCCTCAAGTGGAATTATTAGTCCCTGGTCTTTGAGGAAAATGAAGTCGCAGTGACAGTGAATTCGGACCGGTATGTAAACATGTTACAGGAATCTTTTTCCCACGGCTAGATGAGTTGGACTTAGGGGACATTTGGTTCCAACAAGACGGTGCAACGGCACACACTTCAAGAGCATCGATGGCTGTTTTGAGGCCTTATCTCAATTAGGGGTCCGCTCTCCCGATTTAACCCTTGTGACTTTTTTCTATGAAATCTCGTGTTTATGTGAACCGTCCAAGGAACCTACAAGATTTGAAGAACAACATCCAGGAAGAAATTTCCAACATAATGCCTGCTATACTGGCTGGAGTCATGACAAACTCCAGAAATCGGTTTACTCAATGGAGAATGGGGGACGTCACCTACCTGATTTTATCTTCAAAACTGCGTAAACCAAAACTTTATGTATGTGCCTATATTATAAAAAAAGAATAAAAATTTTCTGATTCATACAATGCGTTTTATTAAGTTTTAAAAAAAGGAAGTTATGTTGCCGCACCCTGTAATATGATTTTTATTATTATTTGCGAGAAATTCATTTGCCACAACAAATTTAACAAATAATTTCGTCAATAAAAATGAGTACCTAGGTTATTTTTTGCCATGATCGCAATCAGTTGGTAGAAGTTGAAATGTCGAAATAGTCTATTCTCTAGAAGCTCCAAATATTTTGCAGCGTTCAGGTAGGTTACTGTCGAAAAAAATGGCCAAATGATGTCATTCCCCAATTTCTTTAGGGTACTGGGTACGCATAGAAATACTCAGTTGCTTATTATTTCTAGACCAATATCTTAAATACTGATAGTTTATGTGATGACTCATCAGTGTTCAAAAAAACACTATAATTTTCATTTTTTCCATCGTTGTTTACCGAAATTCATTCATTTGAAATATTCTTCTGGTAAAATCACTTGAGTGGTTTTCACCTTATAACATCAATTACCTACCATTTAACATCAGAGTAATAAATTCAAGAGAGAATAAATGACTTTATTATTTATTGATCTGATTTACCACCATGATAACATTTTATTATTTGAAATTTTCCTTCTGAATTGATTTGCGGAAAATCTTATTTCTTTTTGAACTGATATGCTCCCCCCACGTTAGAATGATATAATTATTGGAATCGCACATCGTGGATCCCCACCACGATTCCAGCGTTCGTTCTGCATGTCCTGATGTGTTTGCAGTATGGCATAGCACTGATGTTTCGATTCTTTCACTGTTTTATTGAAACCAGAGCGACTTGGAGATTTGCACGTAAAATCCTATGTTTCCGAGTGAATTTTCCAAACCTGTATAATAGAACCTAACCAAACCTTACCTATGAAATAGGTTAAAAGAAGCTGTTCGATGAAATTTTGATTGAATCGAGCAAATTCAGTAAATTAAATTCAGTAATGAGTATACATAATATTAAAGATTCGTCATACACAAAATAATTTAATGAGAACACGCAAGTGGAAATTAAACAGTATAGAATACTTTTAGTCCATAAAATCAAAAAATACCATACCCATACATGCAAGAGTTTTGCTAACCAACATTTCTCAACGAAAATATAACTCACAAAAATTATTTTCGATGAAAGTTCTGCGACTAGAGAGAGTAATGTATGAAATTTGTACAGTTCTATTATTCGATACTTGTTCATCAAAAATTTCGTAGGATAATATCAATGCCACTGTTTCATAAAAAACACATGAAATCGAAATAAAAATCGTTCATATCACAGAACCATAACGCGAAATTTGCTTAGACTCCGATTAATCAAATGATATAACAAAATTCATTCGATTCAAAGAAAAAATTCGAAGTAAAAAAAATGTAATAATGAGAGAAAACTGAAATTAATGTAGGCGCACCTCCAAGAACTTGTAAATTCGTCGGTATCTAAATATTCGAAGAAGTATCGCCTGAATTAGTAATTTCTTATTTTGGTTCGGGGCTAACCAATTTTTAAATGAATACGACAAAGCAGTTGAAAGGCAATATTCTGCCCTGAAAATTAGAAAAGTTAAATTAAACACTTGTGTTTTATATTGTCTTGTTCCGAATAAATTAAGAGAAATCTTAATTAGGTTCATGTAATTAATTCAAATTTCGATTTCCAGTTCTTGAGCGAAATGTAGATTTCAAGCCGTAGATTATGAAAACTGCCGAGGCAGTTAGAAGAGGGGCCCATTTTGTTATAAAGTTTTGTTTTATGCTAAAATTTTCATGTTTGTCGATTGCTGTTGTTTTTTTTAATGAAAATTCAATGTAAAATTATTCGATGGGGAGGAACACCGTAAGCCTTCATCTCAAAGTGAATGAACTATGACAAAATTAATGCAGATCATTTCGAACAAACTAATTTTTTCAAAAGGAATGGTTATCTTGAAAAAAAGTAAAGAAGAAACTAAGACCTTACCAAAAAGTACCAAATGGCCCACTTTCCTTATTCAAAAAATTCAGAGGGCGTGCAACAAAAATCCTTCAAGAATGTTGTTGTTGCCAAATATTTTTTCCTGAAAAAATTTGTTTCATGAATTGGACGCGCATTGTATAGTGATAATTTGATTCAATTTATGCAATTTTTGGTGAGTTGATATTCAATATAAGGTTATATATATGTAGTTAGATAATGCCTGATTGAGTCTTGAATGCTGTACTCGCCAAACCCTTATTTCTAATTCTTCCAGTTTTTTCAGATGACCCTTCAACATATGGTATTACATTGGTTATCGTTCTTACAAGTTTTTGGAATAGCTATTTTGCTTTGGAATATCGAAAATATTTCAATTTCATCTTCTTGAAGACAGCATATTTTTAATTTAGACTTTCTGCTTCTCCAAATTTGGTATTTAAATGGTGATTTGGTTCGAAATGGAGGTAATGTCCTGTATATATTTATCGAAACTAGACATATGTATACAAAACAGTACCTTAATTTCGAAATTGTCGAAAAGTCTAAAATGAAAAACCTTTTCGAAGGAAAGAAAATTGCCCTTCTGAAAGTGGCAAGTTTTAAAGTATTTTCCCGACGACGCGGCGACTGGAAATGAGGATATAAACGTTGAATACAAGAAGTGAAAATGATTCTAATTCATACAATGCGTGTTATTAAGTTTTAAAAAAAGGAAGTTATGTTGCCGCACCCTGTAGAATGAATTGAATGGTTCCTTCTAAACTGATCATAATTGATTTACGGATAATATAATTACTTTTCGAACTGATATGCTCTAACTCTCTCCACGTTTAGAAGGACAAAATTGTTCGAATCGGCATCGCGTAGAGCTAGTCTGAAGCATCCCCACCACGATTCTAGAGTTCGTTCTGCATGACCTGATGTGTTTTTCATAATATGTATATGGCATCACACTGAAGTTTCGATTCTTTCACTGCTCCATTGCAACCAGAGCGACTTGGAGATTTGCACGAAAAATCATATGGCAAAATTCTTTCTTCTGTTAAGATACTCATTAATTTATAATTATGCGATTATTCTTCAAGTAACGATTTTCCAAATAGCATATTCTTTACAGGAAACGGTTATGATTAAAATATATGATTTCTGTACGATTCTTTAGATTCCGAACAGCTTGTTTCATTTATTTCAAATCCCAATAGCTTTTATAAAGAATGTATCAGATTCGAATTGGAAGAACGTGAAAGGAACAACCTCAGACATGCGAAGAGGCGGAAATTTATAGATTGAAGGGGGGCCAATTCCGTGCTAGATTCATAAATACTTAATCAAGTTTCGTCGTTGGACCGTTATCTCAGATTAATCGCAAGGCTGGAGGTTTTGCCGACGAACCGAGGCTGTTGACCAACTTTGCACATAGTTTTCGATTCGGCAAAAACAGCTTCAAATTAAAATCGGCCATATATCGTCGGAGCAGGGACAAAAAGCCGTAGCAATTTAAGTCAGTTAAGTCATTAGATAGCGAACGTCCCTGCCGCCCCTCGTTATCGACTAAAAGCTGCATTAGCTTGGTATTCGTCCTCTGTAGTCCAGACGAACTCGCATAAAAACTGAGTGGATACACCGACAATAGAGTGCCATTCAGAATTTGAATTAATTTAAATATAATTGAATTAGTTCGGGACCAAGGTAGCTGAATATACCACGTCCTGTCCGTCTAATCTTGCTCGGTAGTAATTATGCGAGCCCAGCCGGGGGCTACCAATACTCGACAAGGGATCACATACATGACGAAGGCAGATTTATCTTACGCTTGAGCTGGGTCCTTTTCATCAGCACTCGATAATCTCAACAACGGACAGTTCTCGTATGGTTTTAGGGGGTTTTACTAATAGATTACACTATGAAGTACCGGGTGTCCTGAATTCGTTGTCTAGTGGGGGGATCTCAGAAACTCGATGAGCTAGAAAATGTATTACTTCAATGAATTCTACTGAAAAAGTGCCTCATATTGTTTTAGTTTTATGTTTATAACTTCAGTTATAAAGAAGTTATGAGAACATTTCATTTGACGCCAGTTACCAATTTTCTCTAATAGCCCGAAAAGGGTTTGACTTAGAAGGTTGCGGTTTTCACCAAATGAATTTTCTCAAAAATAGAGCCCAAAAATGTGCCACTCATTTTGTTCTAGCTCATCGGGTTTCTGAGATCCCCTCACTAGACAACGAATTCGGGACACCGGCATAGGGTGAGTCTTGAACTTGTACAATTATTTTACCATGCATCCCTCTCGAGAAAATCACTTTATCATAAACTAATAAAGAGTTTTCGAAAAGGTGGGTTCGGTTTCGAAATGAAAAAGCACACCATCCATGTGAATTTTTTATGGTTTACCGAAAAAGCATACGTTCTTCAACAATCATTAATTTTTTCCTCAGAAAGTCAATGAAATAACATTATGATAATGAAGAGATCAATGATTGAAACACGTCTCAACAGCAATGAAAACTACGGTGATACAAAGCTCAAACACAACCTAACACATTTGTTAATTTTGTTCTCGAATACAAACGGTAGACGAATAATACAGAAATACAGAAATAAAATTTCGAAGCCTTCTTAAAAACCTTGGTCCTGCTCAAAGGACTCCGCACACTTACTTAGGAAAAGCGGGCCCTGTGAATTATCCCCCTTTTTACATATTATTTTCAAATCAACCTTAGAAACAATGTATAAAATTTTCACGAAATTCTTACATCCGGTTTGTTCTATATTGCATTCCAAGATTAGAGCTCAAAAAAAATAAATTTTCATATTTTGATGATAATTCGATTATTCTTTTAATTTTCAGAAATATATCGTTATGCCTTGGGTTTTGAGTAACTAGAGATCACAGATCTCCAAACACCGCCCACCACGTTAAGTTTCGTTAAACAGGCAATTTCACGAAACTGTAATTAATTGAATGTTACTTTGTTAGCGACTTTGTGACCAGCCTGAATTTTTTTAAATATGATACCATGAAGTATGTCGACCTCTGTAGGAAGTTCAATAATGTACAAAGAACAGTTGCAAAATTACTCGGCTTAAATTCGGATTTCATACAATTTTTCTTCAGAACTTATCTGTAGTTAGCATTGCTAAAAACTGAATGTAAGAATTTCGTTAATATCTGATATATTATCCTTAGTTTGATATAAATAAATATTTAAAAATTCAAGAAAAGCCCTGAGCAGGAGCTTTTGAGCGCTCGTTCTTTAGTGGAGCAATTACTATTACTTCAAAATTTATATGGGATTTGAGATTGATACAAAAAAAAATTCTCAGCACAATCGAAATAGTATTTTGGGAATTATTCAAAGAATTAAATTAAAAAAAAATAATTACAAATCTTGAATTCTATGGTTCTGATGATGCGATCCTGTTCAAATTTTTGCATGAACATTCAGCATATCAATCTCGATTCAAAATAAATTCGAAACTCGAATGGGTTATCCTGTTGAGGAAATATAAGATTCTTCTTTTCAATTCCATTGATGTTCTATGGTTCTGTCAACAAAAGTATGCATAAAAATTCAGTGTATCAATCTTTATTTATAAAATTAATTTCATTCGAATCGGATATTTCTTTATGGAAATATGAAGTTTCTTCTTTTCAATATTCCAATTGATCTATGGGTCTGTTTACACTATGACCACAAAATTTTGCATGGAGATTTTAATCAGCATCTTGCATATACCGCAACATTTCATTTCCATGGGTTTCGTTTTTTTGAGATATTAAGGATCAAAAATTTTGAATGGCCATATTTAATGGAACACTTTGTACGATTTGGCTGGTTAACAAACTCAACCGAGCCATTTAGGAACAGAACTCATCCTGAAAATTTCAAGTCTCTGGGACAATCCTTCGAAGTTATTATACTAACAGCCGGAAAGAATTGGATTTGACACACGAATTCGTCATCAGGGAGTAAAATCTAATCGTTTGAAAACCATTTCTGGCTCAAAATTAGAAAATTACAGACAATTGGGCAGAAACAATATAGTACTCGTTAAAGTAGAATGAGCGCTTAAAAATGAGGAAAATTTACTGGGCCCGTTTTTCCTAAGTGTGCGGTGTCCTTTAAGCGGCCAAAGTTCAAACTCCAGCCAAGCAATCTCAATCGAAAACGCTCAGCCAATTAGCCAAATGTTATGTAACTCGTAAATTCATTTCCACCACGAAACGTGTCACAGCAATAAGGAATCAAGTCCGTGTCTCACGCAAGAGGGAAATATGACAAAAAAGCAAGTGAGTAAGGGGTTTCTCGTTCATAATAAGCTGAACGGTAAAACGGAACTCCGAAATTCTTGTTTGTCGGTCGGTATAAAATATCGCTGTCCCATTGATATTCCCTCCGACTCGATACTATAATATTCCCTGCCAAACTGCCATAACAGAGGTGAAGATATTGGCAAAAAATCGAGAAAAGCACTCAACTAACGATTTTTTACTTCAACTATTTCACACAAGGAACTCATGGATGCGGACCTTCATTTTTGAAGTAGGAATGAGATACAATTCAAATGCGAAAACATGCAAAGTTATTGTGTTCATGGCTTGCCGAATTCTTTTGAATTACACTTGACTCATGAGTGATTCCAACCTGAACATTTAGGAATATTTTTTCTAATTCAGTTTTTGCGATTGTATTTGTCTTTTTAGTGGGGTTGCAGTTGGGTTTCGCTTTTTAACTTATAAAAGAATAAATAATAAATTCCGAAATTTATGTTTGACGTGTTACAGCATATTTCATGGAAGTATCCGCGAAGGTGAATTTGTTTCAATTATAATAGTTTTTTCACACAGTGTAAATATGATTCTAGAGCCTCACGCTACTATATTCATCCAACAGACTAGAAAACAAGTTATATGTAGCAATGTATAACAGCGATATGATATCCTTTCTCTCAAAACTTTCTACAAAACAAATAATTCAATGTACAAACGTATAATTCGAATGTACAAGCATATAAGAGAATTAGACTAACAGAAACTATTATTTCATTATCAATTCGAAATATGTAGTTTGTTTGATCTGGTAATTCTAGCGCTATTCAGTTTGCTTCAACTTGAGATGCCTCATGTCATTTAAGTGAGATTCACATTAAAATTAAACTCACACAAGGTGTCCCAAAAGAACTGCATCGAGCGAAAAAAGATGTGAATCAGAATCTTCTCTAATCTGATATGAAACATGTCTGAGGGTATAATTGAATGATATCCTGGTTCTTTTGTTTCATGAATATTGTTAATTGAAGAATTAGATTTCTGCATTGAAGAATCACACGAAAACATACATAGGGATTCTCACAAAATGTTGTAAATTCACGTCTAGAGAAAAATGTTTCTTTTTTAAAATTGTAATGGTTTAGCTACTTGATAAAAACCGAAAATAACGAATATTTCTGAGAGAGATGAGGAAAAATCAATCATTATCACATTAAATGCTATTTGAAGCGGTGAAATTTTATGCCACTCCGTTCAACAATCCTGAGTAGATTTTAACATTGGGGTTGTACAAAACTAAATTCATACAAAATTTATAGGAATAGAAGCGGAACTAAGAAAGCTCTTTCTTTCCTCTATGAACATTGGAATCAAATTTGAGAATTTTTGGAAGATCTTTCTTGATAATGTATATACGATGAGGGCAGTTATTTTCATGAAATATAATGATTTTCACAAGGAAAAATATTTCATAATGATAGATTGAGCACGTTTTTATCTTCTTATCTTAAAATAGTTTATAATCAGGTTCTCTTTTTATTGTGATTTTTTCCTTCAAGATCATGCTTTCGATTGGTCAGAACATTCGTTCTTCAGAATTTCATGCCTTAAATGATCTTAATCATATCCGTTAGTCCTACCCGTCTGTTTAAATAATTCTGCCCTAGAAAATCCTAAATTACAACGAATAGGTATGTTCTGTTATCTTAACGCACCATAAGGGTACTATTTCGTAATGGAACAGAAAGTTTTAATATAAAGATTATCAAAAATTTCAATGTCAATGGACGATTTGGCAAAGATTTCTAGCATGAATATAATGAGAAGCTCTCTACAGAATATTGTATATTCTATTTAGGTGAGATAATTTATTCATGTATTTATTTCAACTATGAGTATTTTCTGTAGAATATCTGTTAACATATTCTTTCGAATATAAAGTGCATACAATACATCGTTCCTTTCAATTTGAAGAATCAACGTTATGTACTCCTTACAGATCACACCTAAAAAGCCATCACAAAAATGTTCTAGTTCAGTGTTTAGTTTATTTCCACGTTTTTTGCGAATATACTGAAGTCCCCACATTTAGATTCAGATTTTGTGTGCTCCTTGTCAACTGGATATAAACCCAAATCATTGCCATGAGAATCGCGCATTCAAAATATATCATTCCTCACTGGCAAACACCGCGAAAAAATTCCACAAAACAGCTGGCTAGTTAACGCCAGTCTAAAGCAATTTTTGGCTCTTTGTTCCTGACGTTTATTATCATCAAAAACATCTGGTTAAATAATTCCGTCTTAGACCACCCTATATTACAACAAATGAGACAAAAAGTTTCGATAGGAAGAATATCAAAAATTTCAATGTAAATGGACGGTTTGGCAGGGTTGCTACCCGGATAGATATACAGCTCGGAAGATTTCTAGCATGAGTACAATGAGATGCCTATAAGAGCTCTTTACAAAATGAAGCATTTCCAAGTTTGATGGTATAATTCATCGACGAAAATTTTCAATTTATTTCAACTGTAAGTATTTTCTCTAAGAAGTCCGAAATATAATATTCTTGCTAAAATAAAGAGCATTCAATACTTCGTTCAGACACGGTTTCCTTTCAATTTAAAAAAGCAACCTCATATTTCGCTTATCGACCACACCTAAAAAAATATTCTAGTCTGTCTTTAGTTTATTCCAAGTTTTTGCGAATATACTGGAGAGCCCCACATTGCAGATTCAGATGTTGTATGCTCCTTGTCAACTCGATATGAACCCAAATCATCGCCATGAGAATCACGCATCAGAATATCATTCCTCTCTGGCAAACACCGCGAAAAAATTCCACAATACAGCTGGCCAGTTTACGCCAGTCTAACGCAATATTTGGCCCTTTGTTCCTGACGTTTATGTGCCCGCACAGATGGATCGATAAGGGGGCGAAGGGAGCAGGGAAATCGGGACGATTGATGTATGAATGTTCACACCGGTCGACGCCTTTGTTCTTTATAGATGTGCCGGTGCTGAGCGAACGCTATTTCAAAATTGTTCCACTCTCGGTATGTAAAAAATTGAGGGAATATATCGGAAAGGCTGTTGGAGTTTTTATGCTATGGATAGCTATAATGGATGATTTTTTTATATAGGGGGTGTTTCATTCAGAGCGCAATATTCGAATTTCACTCAGGATTTACAGCTAAATGCTTACAAAGTCTAGCTGACTCAATAATTTTCACCTGTAGACCACGAGCAACGATGAGAATACAATTGGACAATCTAATAACCCGCTGATTTTGCAAACAAGATCATTCTCAATGATGAGGAGCATGCTCACCCCGATGCAGTGCAGAAATAAGAGTTGAATAAAATAATAACCCTCTAGTTAAAGAAACATTCTTAGATTTACTCAAGTCAAATGTTTGGACATGATTTCATGCCTATATCAGTAAGTTCCTGAAGCTGTCCCAAGCTGAGCTTCTGGTAATGGTGGGACAAGGTATGCAAGTATCCAGAGCTTACTAGACTGAGAATAATTCATATGGGGTAACCCGTCTTGGACACCGAGAGGTAACCGTCAATACTTCTAAGGAGTTCGTTTTTATCTTCACCATGGACGATCTCCTTCATTTCCATGATTGAGTAGATCTACATGATCGCATTGCGGGAAGGCTAACAAAGCGCACAGACTACAGTCTTCTTATGAAAATAATCTAATGATTCACTTCAATATTGTACTCAAGTATAAAAGTCATCATCACCTCATCCCCACCTTCTTGTATGAGAAAATTAGATTTTTCAATACCATTTCATCGGCAACAGAGGCAGAGAGACTCATCAAAGTTGCTACAACACACTTCTTGGATAAGACCAATATAAAATAGAAGTATAATAGGAGTTGAACAACAAAATTCTCTGGCGGAGCACTACTGGATTTACTCCTGGACCACCAAGACGTATCGACCAAGGCTCCTATGGAGGTTGTCTATTTTATCAACGCCTTTGATAACCTCCTTGGGTAACCTAGGCATAACAATATGAATACAATATAAATAAAAATGAAATCTAATGAATTTATTCTATATTCTACTCAGGGACTCAACGAGTACGAGTATACAGATCGTGCTAAAATCATTATTACCTCGTAACCACCTTTTTGTGAGCAAATTAAGATTTTCCAATACCATTCTCTTGGCAACAAAGGCAGAGAGACTCATCATTGTTGCTACAAACTCGACTATACGGCAATACCACCGTCTGTGGCCTGGAGCGGGGTCCCGCAGGATCATAGAATCTCGAACCCCAACGATCCACCAAACCTACCCCACAATTCACCGGTTAAAACCATGTGGCAGCGCTCCAGATGACAAAGTACCTCTACTAGCGCACCGATATGCTTCAGCGGTCCAGTAATGAGAGTTTTAAACAGAATAAACTTCTGGA
The DNA here is from genome assembly GCA_013421045.1 of Propylea japonica. NCBI lineage: Eukaryota > Metazoa > Arthropoda > Insecta > Coleoptera > Coccinellidae > Propylea > Propylea japonica. The sequence continues at coordinate 370 of JACDNR010000498.1, read as the reverse complement.
GAGACAGTCCTGAACTTCCCCAGTTCGAAAAATTAGTGATGAATTCACCCATCGATTGAAATATAATCTGGCAGTGAAAACCTAAAAAGTTTTTTGGAAATGATTTCACCTACCTATACAAAAAGTTTTATGTTATGATCTGATCTTCTTCGGATATGGTAAGACCGCTGACGGTGCAAAGTGTCGGTATACAAATATCATTTGTACCATTTGTATAGAGAGAGTCAGCAGATGGGATTTGGAGGCTCTGAGGATCAGAAGCAAAACAGCACTGAACACATGAAATGGAGGTAACCAGAGCTGGCTGGCATAAGAACAATTAATATGTGGAAACCGGTTCTGGACATCCAAGAGGTAACAGCTAAGACTT
>JACDNR010000497.1:0-41855 GCA_013421045.1 Propylea japonica | reverse complement strand
TTTTCTCTAGTAGAACAGATAAGAGATAGTGAATACCATAGTATGTTATACCATAGTATGTTATTCTCAATAAAGGGTGACAATTTGAAAACTAGCCAGGCTATTATGTCGCGATAAAGGATAATTTCAAAGAAAATGCTGGAACAGGGTCGATTTTTATCCGGATGGGATATATAAGGAATGTAGGAACTATCACCCCTCTTTCCAATAGGAATAAGTGGTAAATTTACCTCAATCGAAGGATCACTTGTCTCACTACATGAATACTATGGTTTGCAAATTTTCATTAATTCCTTGAAATAGGTACAGAAGGTGACAATTTGAAAACTTGCCAGACGAATTATGTCCCGACAAGGATGTTTTCAAGAAAAAAGCTGAAATAGGTCAATTTTTAAAGGGTGGGGGACATATTCTGAGCAGAATTTGAAGCCAAAATCTCCTCAATCTAGGTGTAGTGGTTATCACCCCTAAATTGAGGAATTGAGGGTGAGCCAAATCTCAATTTGAAGACAATATGTCCCTCTACATTATACCATAATTATATCCTATTTTCCCAATTGAGATTTATTGAGAATTTAGGGGTGATAACCCCTACCTAAGATGAGGCAACGATTTTGCCCACGATTTTCATAGAATTATGTCACCATCCGAATAAAAATTGACCAGTTCCAGCATTTTCTTGTCACCCTGTATAAAAGGGTTTTCATTCAAATTCCGCTTTGATTGAAAATTTGAGTATTGAAATGGTATTGCGTCTATCATGAAATCCCAATAAATGAAATTAAAGTTATTATTTTTGTTGCAATACTCATAACAGCTATTATTATCAGATACATTTTATGATCCTTTTCACCTATCCATATTTTCTGATATTCATTAAAAATGTGGTAATTATCCATATTTCCAGGTTAAAAACTATAATGAATCAAACATAATCATTAATGCGATTATCAACAACCTGCTCCAAATATTTTACAATATTACCGGCTAATAGCTTGTTACTACTTCAAACTCGAATAGTTATTGAAATACTATTACCACTGAAGAAAGAGTTAACTACTAAGAGATCTAGAACACTTGTTGAGGATGGTCATTTTTTGCGATTCAATACATCAGCGGATGGGTGACAGTTTTTCAACGATGCGAAGTCTGCAGTAATTCGCTCATTTTTGCGTACAGTACACTCTCTCCTAGTTCTTCCGTGTTGTAAATTCATTTGCATGAAGATAACTGCGATGCTTCAAATTAGTCCGACACACTCATCGTAACGGAAGAACGTCCAAGAATGCATCTAGTTGAGAATGCGCGATGCAGCGTATTCAGAATCATCGTACGTATTACCTAATTCATTACACATGTATCTCTGAAAGGAACAAAAAAAGTGGAATAGTAGTAGACTAACCCGATTACCTAAGAGCAAATAACTAGAATTTTCAATGAGAATGAGAAGTGCCAAAGACAATAATTATAATGAAGTTGAGAAGTCGAATATGGTACAACTAATCTGATTACTACATTTGTATACTCATTGAAAAGTTCCATCTCGAAAGTTATCATATCGTTTTTGCCCAAATACCTGTAATTTTCAAATTTTTAACCGAAAATGGTTTCAAACGATATGGTTTTCGACCTAATGGCGAATCCATGATAAATTTTGTCCGTGGGACCGTCCGGCCGTGAGCACGATAACTTTCGAAGGGATGGTTGTAGAGATCTGAGATTTTTCAGGGTATGATCGATCTCCAAATACCGAGTTGAGTTCGTTAATCAGTCAAATCGTACAGGTGTTCCATAAAAGAGGGACTTTAAAAAATTTTATTCCTCATATCTCAGACAAAACCAAAACAATCGAAATGAATTTTGTGGCCACATGCAAGCTACTCATGATGAGCCTCTTGCAGAATATGGTGGCTTTAGTGTCAACAGAACCATAAAAATTCAATTGGAATATAGAAAGAAGAATCTTAATTTCCAAAACAAATATACGATTCATGTGAAAATCATTTTGTGAATGAAAATTGATATACTGAATGTTCATGCAAAATTTCAAAGGCATCGCATCACCAGAATTGTAGAATTTTAATTTTTCAATTGTCAACTTTCACATATTTTCAGTTTGTGAATAATATCAGATTTTTCATTTATTTATTCAGTATTATCAATCTCGAGTCCTATACAAAATTTTGAGTTATTGCTTCACCACCAGTGAACGAGCGCTCAAAATACCTGCTCAGGGCTTTCTTAAATTTTTTCATCTTGTTCTGCTAAATATGCAAAAGTACAAAAACCAAAATTGACAGTTGGGCAATTCCACTTCATTTATATTATCTTTATTCCTGCCAATGCTAAAACTTGAAACAAAAACAGTATGTGAACACTTTTTTCGAAAACATTATAACATGTCATATATCGCCATTAATTTTCAGTGGTGGTAGTAATGAACGAATTGGTACGTTTTGTCAAGCATATTTCTTCGAAAGGGGCTTGCAAGAATTTAGGAGGAAGCCTGGTTAATCTTTGCCCTTCTTAGCGTCACTTATGATTTAAGGGCGATATATGACATGTTTCATATTTTTGAAAAGAGGAAAAACGGTTTTCATTTTTGTGTGAAAATTAATCATTGTTTCATAAGTAAAAACAAAGTTTATGTAATAAATCTGGAAGGAAAACATTTAGCTACAGGATTCCTATCAAAAATGTGTTTCCATTTTTTGTGTTCCGAGTTTATAGCACGAACAAAAATATAGAAAATGTGATAATGAGCTATTTCAACTTCGTTCAAAGTTTAAATAGCTAAAATGTTAATTTTGGCTTATAACTAACTCGGAATCAAAAGGAGCTAGATCAAAGCGGTAGATGGTATAATGAGTTTCTCCCATAGCGTTTGAAAGTTATATATATATAGTTCATGGACCACACCAATTCTAGTCAGTGGCGTAACTAAGCATGGAGCGCCCCCCGGCAGCTGATCGGCCGGGCCGATTGCCGATGATTGACAACCCGTACAGCGGAGGGCGCTTTGCGCCCTCCGGCGCCCCGCGCACGGCGGGGCTGCGGGGGTGTTATTTACGCCACTGATTCTAGTAACCCTATACAATTGTACAAATTTTTCCAAGATCTCACTCAGCTGTAGCTTTGGGAATGACGATAACATGTATCGACAAAATTTCATCTAGTGGGCCTATATTGCTCATGAATTATCAAGTAATGTATTTTATGAAGACAATCATATCACTTATAAACATACTTTCAGGTTGATAGTGGACAAGTCAATTATGTTGAATTTTTTTGTTTGTCCATGCATTTAAAGGAAGGAATATTTGAGATATTTGTCTATAGAATACGGATTGGAGATTGCAGATTTGTCTCAATGAAAATATTCTACTGAACCCTTATTTTCTGAAATGAAATATTCTTACATTTCAGCTGCGACTGTCAGTTTTTTCTTCTTCGTGGAAGTCATACTGCTACAAATTTCTAGAAATGAAGAAATCGGTTGATATTTTTGTGAGATTCGTTCTTTCAATAATTGTTCTGAATAGATTTCTGAGAAATCAGGCAACTCTGTACACCTGAATATTAGCGCATAACAGCATTGTTTGGAGTACCTATACAAACGAATCATCGATATAATAGATCGGGTGTATAGAAATTCAACAATAGTACTCTTTTCGATAATTAATCTGGTTTTTCGATATGGAAATGGTGAATGAATGCGAAAGCCGAATTCAGAGGTTTTTCCATAATTTTTCTCATTTTATCAAGCTATATGGATTCTACTTTCTTGAATCTTTCTGCAAAAGTAGTTGTTACGGAGCACAATAATCTTTTGTAGCTCAACAAACTCTTTTCCTTTTCCTTCATAATATTTCAGTCCCAATGTAACAAGCTGATGTACTTCAGATTCTTTGTACTGCTTAACCGCCAACATCGAGAAGCGGAATTTCAAAATACGCATCGAGGAATGCCTCCAGACTGTAGAGGATGCACCTGTGACTGGGCATAAGAAGTCTGAACGTATCTTTCAATTTCCATTTTCATTTTTTATAGTTTTGCGTGCGTGACAGGATCGCGACAAAGAACTAACGTTATGAGGAGAATTGCGGATATTTGTGACTGACAAGTGTTAGTCCGTTACTTTTCGAAACCAATTCTGTACAAGTGTGCGTTTACGAGGATTGTTTGAAGTCATCGAAGCGATATTTATCATCTATATCTATAGAATGATTGACATGCCATGACGGTTAAGAATCTTGGTTCATGGTCAAGCGTTCAGATTTTCAAGAGATTTGATTCATTTCTTGTCTTATTTGTCATAATATAGGCAAAAATAATGGAGTAAGCAGCTAGATACACCCATAAACCTTTCTATTCTCAATGGTGCAAATCAAATAAGAACTCCTATTAACCTCCTAAGAAATCCTATTAACCTTTTATGCAAATGGTATTTCGCACTTACAGATCCATCATACACACTATTTCTGATTCTTTCGTCAAATTTTTTTCACGGTCAACGAATAACGGATTCACAAAAACGAAATGCCGCAATTAAAAACAACAATTAGATGAACGAGGAAAGAAGTTTAACGATCTTAGTTTATGAGATAACTCAGAAATCATGGTCATATTATTATTCTTTGCAAAGATATACCAGGATTTGAAATTATATACGCCCTAATTTTAAATCGATAATTCATGTAAAAAAATTGATAGGAAAAATAACTACATTCTGCGACTTGTTCGTAAGAAAATATGTACATAACTACGAGTTATTTTTTGTGCGAAAACGCACCATTTGTCAATAAGAGCGAAAAGTATTCGTGGTTAATAAGCCGCATACAAGTTTTTCAAAGAAAATTTCATCTCTAGAATAGATAAAAACTGAAAAATATTTGGAGTTTACTCAGTAAAAAATTTTCATAACGCCATCTGTATTCAGATAAAGGACGTTGAATAAATATGAATATTTTTAACGATTTTTCGAAACTATTAGCAACATTGTGTAATGATCTGTTTTTGAGCGCTCGTTCTTCTTGTACGAGTGCTATATCGTTTGCCTAAATTTTCGAAATGTTTAGCCTAAAATGGTCTCAAACGACAAGGTTTCTTTCCTGATGACGAATGCGTGGCCGTTCGTCCCGCGAGCACGAAAACTTTCGAAGGAAATGTCCTACAGACTTGAAATTTCAGGGTGAGTTCGGGTTCCCAAATCTTCTCCAGTGGTGCTCTAATGCACCACATACTTTATGATTTTACAGGGTGTTCCATAAAATATGGCTATTCAAAATTTAGTTCCTCAATATCTCAGACAAAAGGAAACCAATCCAAATGAATTCTGTAGCCACATACAGGATCGTCATAATGAGCCTCTTGCAACATTCTGTGACCATAGTGTTGTTAAAATCATAGAAATATCGATTGGGATATTGAACACAATCTTCATATATTTCCATAACAAGATATTTCATAAAAGTGAAATTTATTTCGTGAATGAAGATTGATCTTCATGTTCATGGCAGAAGTTCAAGTGGAAAGCATCATCAGAACCACAGAATTAAACTTTTCTAATTGTCAAAATTTTATAGTTGTTGAATGATACCCAGGATATTATTCCGATCGTGCTGACATTTTGCATTCAATAATAAGTATCAAATTCAAGTCCCATACAAATTTCGAGGTAATACCTCATTGCTCCACCAATGAAGAGCGCTCAAATGCACTTGCTCAGTTTCTTGAAATTTCATTATGATTTTCACTTAGTTACACGGTTCGTTGCAAGTAGTGAAACATAACTTTAGAATAATCAAGCAAAATTTCAGGTGAATTTCGGCTTCATTAAATTTTCCAACAAAAAGGTACTATTGGTGAAAATCGATATCTACTGTGTACCGGTTTCGGAGTAGGACACGTTATATCGAATTGAAATTGAATAATAATTTTGTATTGTGTCAAGTGATCAATTGGATTCCATGGTCATTTAGACAAAATTGTATCACAAATTTGAAAAAGCTTTCAAATATCTTGCGATATCTTAATCTTCCTGGTTTCAATCGATACAGCTCAAAAATCCTAATCTACGTCTATCATCCTCTCATTGCCATAGTCAACAAATTTCTGAATTTACATCCATCATCCTTTCATTGTCATCCACATTGATTTTATCCTGTTGTAATAAGACTATTCACATCATCCTCACTTGTTCCTTCATTCATTTGTTCCCAGTAGTGAAAGATTTTCCAGATTGTCGATATGTTGGTGATAATAATAACAGAAATGATAGAGATAGTTATTAGCATTTCCAATGCTGACGGCACATCGTCGAACATCTGAGAACCTTCTACCTTCTACTAAGAAACATATGTCAGTTTTTGCTCCGCAATAGTTCGCCATCGGGTATAGTCAGAGATAAGAGAGAATCCCAGAAGCTTGGTGGAAGTGTTGAAATTGCCTATCTATGAATCATAAGAAACATTAAACTCAAGGAGATTTATAGATAGCAAGTAATTATCCAACTTTTATTCACAATATCGCGACTTGCAATTTCGTTATCTGACTAATGAATAATTTGAACCTAACTGGACATTTGCAGTTCTTCCGGTAGATTAAAACATTAGCATAAAAATGTCCAGGGAGATTACAATCTGTCAGACAGTTTATTTATTACTGAAGAGCAATTGAGAATGCAGGTGTAGATGCATCTGTGCTTTAATAGATTTTAGAGATTAAGTTTCTGCTTCAGATCATAACTTGCCTTTATTCTGAGGAATAACCAATCGACATTTGGCAATAATGCGTTTCATATCATTTTGTTATTTAGCTGAAATCATTAGACTTTCCTTTGAACTCTTCAACCTCCCAGAAAAAATTGATGGTTGAATTTAACGATATAAATTCGGAATGTTTAAAAAGATTTTTTTTCATATTGAAATAGTTTTCGATCATTCGTAGCACTGATATTTGGAAAAACGAAAAAAAACAGTGTTAAAAAAATTATTGTTGTGTCCTATGTCATATGATAATAATCTGAGGGGATGCTGAGAAACAGAAACAATTTTGTCGATGGTGGGTCGCTTTTGTTCGTTAAAATATATAAAGCTCGCTGTTTTCCAAAAACAAGGGCTAGAAAGTGAACTGAAAATTAATGTAGTACTAACGTTATCTGAGTTCTGTTTATGAGGTAATGAATAATAATAATTATTTTCTTTATTGGTCCGTCTTACAGGGTGTCCCATTACTCGACGTCAACCCGGAACCGGGTGAAAAGGCAAGTAATGCAGGTTATCGGAAAAATAGTAAAAAAATCTAAGTTGCATGATTTTGAAATAATGCGCATTTAAAAAACACGCAAAATTCCCACCCCCTGTTGGCCACAAATATCACTTTTTTTCCAACTTTTTTCTTGCTGTGTAACCTTGAATAATGCTTGTCTAAACTGTAATCAAAATTTTGATACCAGCTGCTCTAGGTTCATGAAAATAGGGCTTACTTCTCAGAAAAAAAATTCGAAATAAACAATTGCCTAGTTTCAATGACTGTTTTTTAAAAAAATGTACTAAGTAGGTTTGGCATGTTTTTTCAAAAGTTGGCGCATTTAGTGAGGATTCCAAAATGGTATAATACTTATTTAATGGGTTCAAGTACGGTGAACGGGCCGGCCACGAGATTGGACCAGAACGTCCGATCATCTTCCGGGAAAATGTTACCAGAAAAAAAAAAATTTTCAGAGAAATTTCTCAGGAAAAATTTTTCCGGAAAAATTATTTTCTCTGGAATTTTTTTTTCTGATAACATTTTTTCCCGGAAGATGGATCGGACTTTCTGGTCCAATCTCGTGGCCGGCCCGTTCACCGGACTTGAACCCATTGGACTCTATTACTGGAAGCAGTTAACGAAAAAGTGTATTCAAAGGCAATCGAAAATAAATTTGAACTACGGCAGCTGCAATTAAACAAGTATTATACCTATCCTCACTAAATGCGCCAACTTTTGAAAAAACATGCAAACCTACGTAGTACATTTTTTTAATACAGTCAGTTAAACTAGGCAATTGTTTATTTCGAATTTTTTTTCCGAGAAGTAGGCCCTATTTTATGAAACCTAGAGCAGCTGGTATCAAAATTTTGATTACAGTTTAGACTAGCATTATTCAAGGTTACACAGCAAAGAAAAAAGTTGAAAAAGTTGATATTTGTGGTAACAGGAGCGAAAAGATTGTCACAGGGTGTGGATTTTGCGTGTTTTTTTAAATGCGCATTTTTTAAAATCATGCAACTTAGATTTTTTTTAATTTTTCTGACAACCAGCATTACTTGCCTTTCACCCGGTTCCGGGTTGACGTCGAGTAATGGGACACCTGTATACCCTAGTCGTACAAGTCAAAAACAGATATAAATACATATTCAACTTTCATGAACTATGTGAGGACAGTCTCGTTGGAATTATTTCACTGAGTAATAACACTTAGGCACAAGTAAAATATCATAATTCCTAGTTCCAAAGTCATGGTTATTAGACAACCTGATCCGTTTCTTATAATTTTTTCTTTAGAAACCGAACACTCAAATGTATAGATCCATGGCAGAGATAAAATATTATTAGCGATAAAAGTCGGTCTACAAGATGTAAGAAAGCTTAGGTTGAAAATTATATGCTTGATGTATTTCTTATCGAAGAAAACCCAATTGAAGTCAGCAACTGTTACCATAGGGCAATATGTTGTAGGAAAGAAAACTTCAGTGCTAGAATAGATATAGAAATACATTTCTATAGGTATTATACATTTGGTTGGAACAAATGCTTACTGTAATTCCTGTTGTCATGAATGAAGTCTGAAATAAGACATTACTGGGTTAATTCATAAATGGTCTTACCAATAGAATGCAGACAACATCAAATAAATTGTTTTCCATATTGTTTTTTGCTGTAAACCCCGACTGTAAAAACTTATCATTACGGTACCAAATGACGAATCCGCCACTTAACGCGAAAGCATCGACTTGTCCTGAATTAGCAGTAGTCATAATGATTAAGACGTTCACATAAGCAAGCAAGCAATCTCCAATCAGTTTGATTATTGAAATGTCATTATTTCTGTGCAATTTTCAGTTCATTTTCAACATCAACCATCGACATAATTTAAAATCAATTATTTGATTGCCCAGTCAAGATTCCTGAAACCCTCGGTTCATCTGCAAGCAGAGTACGAGAAATGAGAGCAAGAAATAAATACTCTCTAGTTAGGCATCCTACCACGAAAACTCTTTGACTGATTTGGCCCTTTTTCGAATAAATATTACCATTAACTATACAGCTGAAACACGTGAATTCATTTTGAATCGAATATATTTTTTGGCGATAAAATGACACATTTTTATCAACCCCTTCACAGAAACCTCACATAACTTTTTTTATGCAAACATGTGCCTCGTGCTGGCTCATTAAAAAGGTCGTGATAATCGGAATCGTCTTATAATTTTATTTCACTTAATATGCGCAAATAGGACAAAAATTCTTCGAAAACCAAAAAAATGTAATAACTTTTTGGTGCTTTCTACGGGTGAACTCAACGTAGTAGATCCTGAAAATGCACTCGACTTAGTTCACTTTCTTGTTGGAATGCTTCCAGGCAATGAGAAAACTGGTCTACAAAATTTCGAATGCTCTTAGCCGCTATGTTATTTGCTTCCTTAGAGACAGTTTGGTTTGATACATCTTGTCTTTGAGACATCCCCAGAGAAAGTAATCCTGTGGAGTTACGTCGGGGGAATTTGTTGGCCATTCAATTGTACCACGTAGTCCTACCAGCGTCCTGCAAATGAAGAGTTTTGTTTTATTTTCTGATAACCACGAAAGTAAATCAAACAATAACATGTTAAATTACATCTGTCACGACTTTTTCAACAATTTAATTTTATTGCCAAATAATGCAAAAGTCCATTCACGTGTTTAACCTTTTTTTTCACAGATTTAAAAAATATTAACTTTATTAAGGACTTCGCCCAATCTTGTATACAGGAATTTTAAGGAATGAGCGCACAAAAATGAACTGAATATCGACATAGAAATAATGAAATTTTGTGAACTAACGTTCTCTGAGTTTTGTATAAGTTTACAATTAAATCTCCTCACATCGAATAGAACGAATGATTCCTATAATTTTCCTTGGACATAAATGAAGTCTGAAACAAAATATTAGTGGGTCAATTCCCAAATCGTCTTACCAATAGACCGCAGACAACATCCTTTTGTTTTCCTATTGTTTTCGCTGTAAACAGTGTAAACCCCGACTGTAAAAACTAATCATTACGGTACCAAATGACGAATCCGCCACTTAATGCGAGTGCATCGACTTGTCCTAAATTAGCAGTAGTCGTAATAATTAAGACGTTCACTTTATCTGCGAGCACAGGACGAGAAATGAGCGCCTGAAATAATTTCCATGTATTCTTGTTGTTCTTCTCCGAGTTGATTAGTTTACTCCGGAAACAATGACCCAGTTAGATACATGTTATGTGCACTTTTGCCTCTTCAGAACAGGTGAAAGAAACGGTTATCTGTGGGAAAGCGATATGTGCGCGTTAAATTACTAGGTTTCAGACGAGTTCTGTTTGCATTGTTCCCAGGTCAACACTTGGCGAGGAAAGTGGATGAATACTAGTCGGTTTTGTTTCAGTCATCCATCATAGCTTGGATGATGTCAGAAACAAAGTTGTGAATGGAAAGTTCAAAAAAGGTCCCTGATATTAAATTTTACTTAAGGTTATAAAAGCAGATTTACCTAATGTTGGCAGAGTTGGAAAATTATGAAAAAATATTGACACTACAGAAGACATATTCACAGTATAAACTACAGTCGAACTTCGATAAGTCGAACTTCGATAAATCGAATTTTTGATAACTCGAATCAAATTGCTTGGCACAGCGCCAAGATTGGAAATTAGTGTAATTTTTATTCGATAAGTCGAACTATTATAACTCGAATATCTTGATACCTCGAACGAAATATTTGGCGGCACATTCGATAAGTCGAATTTTCTGGGGGAATCCCTCATTTACGTGTGATTTTCAAGACTCGTCCGTATGCCGTGAAATCAGTTCATTTATTTAGTTGTGAAGTTTAAGGACAATATCGCTAACAATATGTCGTCGAAACGTACCCTGAAAACTTTATCTCTGGATGAAAAATATAGACTTTTAAAAGAAGTGAAAGTGGTGCACGAAAGAAAGATGTAGCTTCGATTATGGTGTCCCGGCAAACACCGTGTTGTCTACTATTCTAAGAAAGAAATTCAACTGCAGCAATATTATGAATCATGGAAAGATGTTCAAAATTCGCAAGGTGCTACCCTTCATGATTATCTTCACGTGTATGCGGTGTATGAGGATGTTGACACTTCGGAGTTTCCCACAGATGAAGATATTATTCAATATTACAGGTCCGAGTCAGAATTCGTACAGATCAATGACAAAGATGACAGTGAAAACGACATGATTGATGATGATATGGAAGATGATTTGTAACAACCTCCTTCTAATGAGTCGGTAGCAAATTCATTCAGCATTTTGCGTTCATTTTTGAAAACAAACGAACATACAACTGACTAGCTATATAACGGTTTGAACAACATCGATGCTTTTTTCGAAAACCAATAAAAAAATCCTCTTGTCAGTCACAAATAACCGAATATTTCACAGTAACTAAGCGCTGAGGATGTATGTTTCCAGTTTCTTTTAACGTATCTATATGTGAAAATGTATAAGTAAATGTATAAATTGACAGTGTAATATTATTTTGACTTCTTTACTTTCATGTTACATCATTTTCCCACATAAAAAATACATTTAAAAAAATGTGTGTTTTTTTCAATAACTCGAAGTCTTGATAACTCGAATTTTTATTTTGGCAGATCATGATTCGAGTTATCGAAGTTCGACTGTATTTACTTTTCATTGGTATCTGAAGTATCAGTTATGACATTTATGTACGAAAAATAATATCTGCCAAAGCCCTCCACTTGCAGATCTACAGACGTCCACTTTTATTAAAATTCGCAATGATGTTTTGACATAATTGAGAGACTCTGCCTCACCAATAACACGAATTATTTTCATCATCAAAAATTGATTATGGATTATTGTTATACCCTAGCTTTTCACCAAGGAAAATAGCCAACGTTGTTAAACTACATGACCTCCGTGGCCAATTGACATCACCGTTTCTGCTTGATTTCTGTTGATCGAATACATTCATGAGATTGTTGCAGTTATAGCCAATTATAACAGAAAGAAAAGGTTCAAGCAAGTTCTGTTTGCATTGGTCTCAGGTCAACACTTGGCCAAGGAAAGTGGATGAATACTAGTGGTTTCATGTTTCAGTCATCCAACATAGCTTGGATGATGTCAGAAACAAATTGTAAATGGAATGTTCAATGAAGGCCTTCGATATTTGATTTTAACCCTGAAGTTATTAGAATCAGATTTAATGTTGTGGTACAGTCTCTTGCAGAAGTATGTAAAATTATGAAAATTTCATCCATTTTGGGTAGACATATATGGAAAATATTGGGTCGATTTATGAACAAATTTTTCACTTGGTATTGACCAAGTTGAAAGATGTCTATATAATATGTGCAGACATGCTCTCTGAACGTATTGGAAGTCATTGATTCGAAAATTTTCCATCTTTCTTCTACTCCTTGCGTTATGTATTGTTCTAATATCAGTTCCTACGATGAAATATTAATTATTATGTACCGGGTTTTTCACTATAATTTGACCCCCCCTTTAACTTTATTACTAAAGGAGATACAAAAAAATTTTTCGTATAAAGTTTCACGAAATCAACTGAGGTTTTTGATATGCGTCCAGAAACTGAATATATATAGGGTGGCCAACATATTGAAGGCAACTTCAGTTTTTTCAAATGGAACACTTGTATATTTTTCCATGTTTGGCTAGCTGTCTATCTCTTTCATTCTGAGAACCCCAGAGTTTCAATTTTAAGAACCACCTGCCAAGATTTTGCAAGTGGCAGAGTGCGTTTACTGAAAATGCTCATTTTTGGAGTTATAATAACGTCAATGGTAAGATATACAGGGTGAACAACATTGACACCCTGTCCTCGAATATAAATGCGTATGTGGATGTGTCTCTTCAATTTTCAGAGTTTCAAAGTTTTGAAATGATAACACCGAATAGAAAAATATGTGAAATATCTACGAAATTCTCTATATCCGAACAATCTACTTGAAAGTATCATTTTTAGAATGAAACTAACATTTACTAAACCAATAAAAATGATAACTATGGTAGTATGGTAAGAATAACATCAACTAAGAAATTACTCAAAATGACCACCTTCATTCAATACACATTTTTGTAGTTGCCTCAAGTTTTTAGATTATTTTTGATAGCATTATTATGGCTCTGATTCAAGTCAGAATTAAAGGATCAAAATTTGTTTCTAATCATTACAATATTATCACTATTCTTTGTGCGTTGACGGGATTAGTTCCGCATTATGGGTTGATTTTATATAATTATTTTTATCCTCCGCTTTTCATGATGGTCATTATTGCTGAAGTAATTTTTTTCCCTCAGGAACGGCTATTAAAACGGTTGTTAATCGGGACTATTTGGTGGCCATAAATGGGTGCGCCATTACCAATCAAAGATCAATTGGCCACTTAAAGATTCACGATTTTCCAAAACGCTATGCCAGATGTTTATTGAAATTTGAAACTCTGTGGTGCTCAAATAAAAAGATAGACCAACATATGTTACATATTCGAAATCAGGGGAAAAAGGACCACCAAATATGGAAAATATACAGGGGTTTTCATTTGAAAAAATGAAGTTGCCATCAATATGTTGGTCACCCTGTATATATTTCTTTTCTGGACTCATATCAAAAAACCTCAGTTGATTTCGCGAAACTTTTATACGAAACATTTTTTTATATTTCCTTCAGTACAAAGTTAAAGGGGGTCAAATTATAGTGAAAAGCCCGTACACGTTTCTCTTTTCAGTGAAGAATACCTCATTAAGTGTAGTTTAGAATTACATCAATTTTCGTGCTAGCTGCTCATTATCTGCCATGATATCATGGCTAACATGATAACAACGAAAAAGTCTAGAAATACGAACCTAAATTTGCTCTATTTTGATGCTCTTCAGCATTGTGTGATTTTATAGAAATCAATTCATCTGTTACCTGTAGATGCTGAGACCAGACTTACATTTTGTAGGTGGTACCAGAAAAATTCAGGAGAGTGAGGGGCCATACCCACTAAGCAAGAAACGTCATCATTCTTACGTTGAGTTACGTTATTTTCAAGTAACTTAGAAGATGTTCTCCTTTAAATATCTAATTGACGCAACTGGTACGATTTGTGTGACGTTGAAATTGATTATGTTTTGGAGATGTTGAATGTAAGCATATGATAACGTTCATCAACAAAACGTGCTAGACACGTAGCATTTATGTAGGTTGAAAAATGTTTTAGGTTTACATCGCTGACACGTTTTTGGGTCAACTTCTTTGTTAAAGAGAAATGAAATGTACACAAACGTAACATTCTTGGTTAATCTAAAAAACGTTAATTTTAATTGTATCAGTTTCGTCGCCACACCGCCAACGCCAACCATAACCTAAAATTATTATACCAAAGTATTCCAGCCTTTGAATATAGTGTGTTTTATATATTCAAAGATTCCAGCCAGCGCCTGAATAATTATATCATTTTTCGTTTTGTGCATTTGCATTCGTTCCTTTTAAAAACTGTGTTCAGAGTAGAGGAACATGAATCGTAAAGTAAGTAAGTACTAAATTCGTTTATTAGTAGTTAACCTAATATAGGGAAAGAATCTCTGTTTTACCCTTACTTATATTATTATTATATGCCACAGCATAGGATGCGATTATAAATTGATAAATAGAGGTCAGTAATTAGTTTAGTATATGTATACAGGGTCCTGCAATAGTCCGTTACGCTTCCATAGCTGCCAAACCAGATGTTTTAAAAAATTTGTTGGAAAGCATGCACTTTATACTTTCAATTCTACATCTCAGGAAATCATTCCCTAATATACAGGGTGTTCCCAAATAAAATTATTCAAGAAATGAGTGATATATTAAATGGATAACTCCTTTTTTAACTTCTAATATTTGATTTATTTTTCAGAGGTTTGCAGCAGATGCTCTACATAATCTTACTATATGGGCATATTTATATACATAAGTAAAATAGAATATATTTTTCATTTCA
This sequence comes from Propylea japonica, assembly GCA_013421045.1. Taxonomy (NCBI): domain Eukaryota; kingdom Metazoa; phylum Arthropoda; class Insecta; order Coleoptera; family Coccinellidae; genus Propylea; species Propylea japonica. The sequence continues at coordinate 26,589 of JACDNR010000497.1, read as the reverse complement.
ATCTACAGTCTTATTATTTTGAAACAATTGAATAACTACCTATAAAGTGTTTCAATTGATGTTTGAAATATTTATTAATTGTATTGGGGTGCGTTTAGGTTAGAGCGGTGATAGTGATAAGAACTCAATACTATAGTGCTATTCTGATACAGATAAATATAAAATGTGAAGAGAGTCATCATGTATTTTTAGTGGGAAATCGACCAAATAAGGTAATTATATATTTTCTCTTTCAAAAGTTCAATATGAATTATTATCAATAGAGAAAAACTGGTGCTACACATACCATTATACCTGTCGGTATGAGCTATCAATGAACTTTTTGCAAAGGAAAGTAACGTGCGTTAAAAAAAAAATCGTTGTCAAGTAAGCTGTGGATTCTATTTTTCCTAAGAGTCTATGAGGGGAAAAATAGAATTCACAACCTACTTGACAACGAATTTTTTTGAACGCAGAATGACTAAAACGTAACATTCATGTAAAGCTCCTAAATCGAAACTCAAAAAAACCTATTTTTAGTGGAAAATCGACCCAAAAAATAATTATATCGTGCGTTCAAAAAAATTCGTTGTCAAGTAAGCTGTGGATTCAATTTTTCCTAAGAGTCTATGGGGGGAAAAATAGAATCCACAGCCTACTTGACAACGAATTTTTTTGAACGCACGATATAATTATTTTTGGACCGATTTTCTACTAAAAGTAGGTTTGTTTTAGTTTCGATTTAGAAGCGTTACAGGAATGTAACGTTTTAGTCATTCTGCACTAAAAAGAACATCTCAAAAACGAAACTAATATGTATGTGCTTCGAAACGAAAACGTAACTTTAGTTACATAATCGTAACGTTAAAATTACGAGGTAACTGGAACATTCAAAGAACGAAAATAATATGTTACAGTTTTGTAACAAAAACGTTTATTTGTAAACGTAACTGGGATTTTGTCATGTTGGCGGACATTTTACGTAACTATGACAAGAAAAGGCCGTAACAAATCTTTTTTGAATAACGTAACAATGTAACTTTCAACGTATCAGTAACGAAACTGCGATGTTTTTTTGCTTAGTGGGTTCAATTCGCGGTAATGCTCAAAACACACTTGATGAATTAAGGTTGACGCTCACTTGGGCGAGACGAGACGAAACTAAGCGACGCGTTAGTTCGCCTGGGACCGCGCACTTGGACGAAGCGAAGCGACGATCAGCCATCGAAAGAAATTCCCCCTATTTTTGAGCCGCAATAAATTTTTATTACCCAAGCTGCATGCTGACTACCCGAATGAACAAGGGTAGAGCTATTGTTCGAATCGTGTTTTTGATCATAATCTTGTTTTAATAGCTTCGTCGTCCTATCTTCATATAGGAATGAAAAAAAAAATATGTGACGTGGAAAAAATTCGAAATCTTATCTCTGTTGGCAAGTTACAAAATATAACTTTTCTTCTCGAAATTACTTTTTTCCCCGGGAAAAAGTGAGTGTATATATGTATTCGGGAAAAAAGTACTCACTTTTCTGCCGGATAGAGTTTTTTATATACTAAATGTTACTGAATAAACTCTCTTATTATTATTATTAATTTCGTGAAAAGTTATATTTCTTTCCATCGTCATTTTTCTAGTCACTGAAAAAAATTATGTATTATACAAGGAAAAAAAGTACTAGATTTTAGATCGAGGTTATGTTGTCTTCCAACGAGAAGCGGAGGGTGACAAAAACCGAGAGTTATTTTTTCAAAACTATATATAAAATCATTGATACGAAATGTTTATTTTCTCTTTAACCGATTGAAATATTAAGTATTAATCTAATTCCTTCATTCTGGTGATTTCAGAAAAAATACTTTTCCTACGACAATATCGAAAAATTTCCAGTGCTGAGTTCTGGGAAGTTGCATTTTTTATTACCTTGCTGCATACCGCTTACCTGTATAAGCTTCAAATCAGACTAATTTATATTCAATTTATTCTGAATATACTTTTGCCGGGGCGGTAAAATATGGCGCTGTCCCTGGTTATTTTTGGGTATGGTCAGCCACAAGGCCGTAGCTAGAAAATATTTTCGGGGGGTCCACCGAATGACAATTTTTCTAGTCCTGTACTTCAGAAAAATTAGGGTCCAATGGGGTCCGGAACCCCCCCCCCCCTCCTCGCTACGGCCTTGGTCAGCCATGAAACATTTGTAAGAATCGTGTTTTGGTCATGATCATGTTTTAATTGGGAATTTTCCAATGAAATCCTCGTAGTTCTTCATCCAGGAATACAATTAAATATAAATAATTGATACGAAATGCTTATTTTCTCTCTAACCGATTAAAAAAAACAAAGCAAGTAGTAATCGAAAGTTCAATGTTTGCATATCATATATCCCAAAAAGGAATTATTCCACAGTTTTCCAATTCTATCAGATATTTTAATTTCTTCGGATGAAGCGTTCCTCAATATTTTGTTGTATTTACATAATAAAATACCTATCCTTCAGACGATTTGAATTCACATTCACAGTTGTACAAAATACATTAATTTTGTTCGTTTTGTATATAAATTTCGTTTTTCCAGATCTCAATCGAGAAAATTCTAACCAACACTCTCATGAGCCATTCAAAACAAACTCATTTCACACAAATTCAAAAATAACTGTGTATTTCCCCATTGACAAAATTCGAGTACAAAATTTGAAATACAGCGCGCCGAACTTCCCGCCCGTCGGATACCTACTTGCTGCCTCGAGAAATTTCGCCACATGCCCCAAAGATCTTCCTGGCGACCAACGACTCGCCGCCTCGTTGATCTTCGCTTCGCGTCTCTCAGGTGCGTGTCTACCCATTTATTTCAATGCAAAAGATCCCAGCGGAAAACGACGCGTTCCTTCCGACCGCTTCGCTTCGTCCAAGTGCGCGTCTGATCTGCCACGCGCCTAACGATTCTGATCTTCTCTTCGCGCCTCCCAAGTGAGCGTCTACCCATTTGATTCAGTGCAAATCGTGCCTGCGGAAAACAACTCTTCGCTTCGTTTCGTCTCGTCTCGCCCAAGTGAGCGTCAACCTTAAAGGTTGACTTACACCACTCGCCTGACGGCTGGTGGTGCAAAATTCATCTGCGTGTGTTTTGACCTGCATTACCGCTCATCGAATAATATACTATTATTTCCTTCAAAGTTTGGCAACAATTTCATCAAACCCAACAGCTTTTTTCGTTTTCAATTCGCCTTTTATAGACCCCACTTCCGCTACATCTGTCGGATATATGAACATAGTGTTCTCTATGAATTCGCCATCGTCACTGTAGTCTTCGGGTGGTTTTATCTTGTCAGCATACTCCTTTCCCAACTTTTCCTTCGGATTCTCCACCTCAACGAGTCTCACTTGTTTTCCCATCTCTTCCTAGTATCTTATCTAAATAGTCTCTTCTTGAGATATCAATAGCTTTACGGAGTACTTTTTTCAGTCCATACGCTTAAGTTCTTCATTTGTTGCACTCTTCAAAACCTTCCTATATAATTTATTGGCGTTATCCATTTCTTCCGTGGTATTTTAGATTCATGTTTAATATTATATCAACTACCATATTTTTCCAAATCGGTACATCTAAGTAATTTCAACACACTATGTCATGATTTGAACTATAAGACTTATAAAAGCATGAGAATGCGCTTAAGACCTCCTCAACCTCACGGTATACTTTTCCCGTTAATTATATTTTGGGTGTACTATAAAAGAGAGCATGAAAAACTTTCAAGGTAGAAAATATGGTAAAATCACCATTCACCAGACTACATTGATGGCCCTTTGATGAAAAGAAACTGACCAAAGTATTTCCAAACTCAGCTCATACCCATGAAAGCAAATTTACTGTGCGTAGGTAGTCATTAGGTGAGCACGAAAATATTTTTGCAACAGACGCGGTTTTCTCATTAAACCGAACAAAAACGAAACAAATTACTCCATTATTACTTTTTGATTAATTCGCCATACTCCATTGATTGAAGGAATAAAAACTTAACGTTTCGGTAGAGTTCATTGCCAGTGGTTTCACCTTGGAACATTTATGGTTATTCGGCATTGAAAAATAACTTCTAGTTTGTCTTCTTTTCATTAACCCTATCTGCGCTTGGAAATGAAGATAAGACACGATCCAATTTGGAAATAGGACAATTATTGGCCTATAAATGGAAATTTATGTGGGGATAAAAATCAATTTCATTATTTTTCTTTGAAGGTTTATTGGCCATTAGTAAAGCGCTAAGGCTGCAAGAATTAATTTGTTTTAGCCAGAAGAACGAAGTTATATGTTGAACGGAGAACGTCACATTCTTTCACAATTTTTATATTGTATTTATAACTCCGGTACTCAAACAAAATCCTTCAGAATTTATGAAACAACTGAAATCAACTAAGGAACTCCAATCTTCTTATAATTTCACACAGCGTTGGATCTATTCTGTTTTCAGCTTGAATTTAGGTTTCTTTTTAACATATATCCCAAAAATTAAGATGAAACCATTGTGTCCAATCGAAATTCGTGAGACTATGCAGACTTCATGATGAAAACTGGTTTAAAAAATAATGATATTATACCACTAGTCAGGTTAGGATCGTACTACGAGCTTATATAGGGGCGAATTCAAAGCAAATTATATTCTTTGAAATAGTGATATTTACTATAGTTCGAGCATTATTTGAACAAATGTCACCCCAACCTACACTCTAAGAAATTTTCGAACACCAGCCAACACCCGCTGACACCAGCCGTATTTCCTCAGAGGTCCTGATTTTTGGTGTTATTTCGCACCTTCTAAAATAACACCGACGTTCAATAATTTTCTGGTGTGTTTCATGATTTCAAAGGAGTTGCTTTTTTCATATATATAAATCAACTTTGACACTGAAGCGAGTGTGTTTTTCATTCGGTTCTTTGCGACTTTGCACTTTTGGTGTTAAATCACACTATAGCGGTGTGATCTTAATTGATCATCCAGTGTGTTTTCACACTGACTCAGTTATTTTTCACAATTTATTAGTGTGAAATACTATACGAGTTAGATCGGTTTCGGTGTGTGAAATCGCACCGTTTCAGTCTTAATTTGCACCAGCTTAGTGACTTAGTGAGGTTGCAATAACCTGTTCGGTGTTATTTAGCACTGACTTAGTTGAGATGAGAAATGACAAATTTATATCTGAAATTAAAAAACGCAATTCAGCAATTTGAATATCAGATATTTGATACACAGGTTCTTTCGAGCTAAAATAATGCATCATGAACCATAAATAAAATTATTAATTATTATTTAGCTAGGTACTTACTCCCTATGTCATTCTTTTGTTTATTATTTATGTTCGGCAATTGTAAGATGGCGTCAACTGAAGACGAACGTAGCGATGGCGAGAGCGTCAAAAGCGATAAAATTACAAGTTTACAAGAAAATAACTATAAATGCTGCAGCAAAAAGGCATGCACAATACAAGTGTGTATAAATTGTGATGGTTTATATCACGGCCCGTGCGCCAAGAAGAAAAATATCAAAGTGATAAGTGGAAGATATATAGAATGTTGTGATTCTGAAAAACGAAAGAAAACAAGTAAAGAGGAAATTTTGGAACTCAAGGTCGAATACATGAGTAAGTTGCTAGCAGAAATGCAAGAAAAAAATGAAATTCTAAAAGAAAGTAACCTAATTCTGAAAGAAAATAATAAATTATTAAACCAACAAATAAACAACACAAACAAAAAAAGTGATAGAAAAAATGAAACAAACTATTCAGACATTGTCAAAACAAGTAGTCAAAGAGAAATAGCCACAGAGAAAATAGCTCCTAAGATAGTAGTTCAAACACCGCAAACATCTAAGGTAGTAGTTCAAACACCGGTTCAAACGCCGCAAACATCTGACAGCCAAGGTAACCTCAAAATTATTCAACAACAACAGAAGAAAAATCAATTTAGCCTCCAACACAAACATACCAAAGTGGAAATATCTAACAAAGAAACAAACATGCAACAAGAACCAGAATACACAGAAGTACATAAAAGAAGACGATTCGCAAGAAAAAGGTTAGGAACAGGAAACGTATCAAGCGAAGTAATCAAATCTGGCTTTGCAGGCCCCGAAAGAAAAGTTTGGTTGAATATATACAGAGTTAACAATCATGTAACAACTGATATGGTAGTAAATCACATAAAGAAACAACCTGGTTTTGAAAAGGAAGAGGTTACTGTCACCGAACTCGAAACAAAACCTGGTCAGCTAAAGAGTTTTTGCGTGACTGCCCCTCTCACTAAGAAAGATGATATGTACCAGCCATCCTTTTGGCCACCAAACGTAGGAATACGAAGGTTCAAATTCGAAATTTATAAAAGAACTCACAGTGGAAGTTTTTTTGTACAGTGAAAAACAACATAAGTACTCAACAAAAAAATAAACCAAAAAGTACCCGAATAAGCCTGATTCATCAGAACGTCCAATCCATTGGAAATTCTGTAAATAAATTAGAATGTGAACTTGACCAACACAAGGAATGCAAAATGTTATGTTTAACGGAACATTGGAAGTCATGTGAACAACTGGGCTACTTCCCAATACAAAGTTTTAATCTGATAGGAAGCTTCTGTCGATCTGAAGGAAGCCACGGAGGTGCAGCATTATACTTCCACAAAACTCTTAAGGGCAATACAAGAACGAAATTACAAAAATTTTCTGAAAGTGGAGAGTTCGAATGTGCAGCAGGAGAATGGACTAGAAAGGAAGGTAACCTAATAGTTTTGTCAATTTATAGACCACCAAATGGGAACATCCAAACATTTTTCTCCAAACTAGAGAAAACGTTGGACAAAATACTACCGGAGAATAAACAAATAATAGTAGCTGGAGATTTCAACATAGAATTACTGAAATCAAATAAAGATGGAGCTGAACTACTAAACCTAATGAGATCCTTCAACCTTAAACCAGTCATAAACCAAGATACTAGAGTCACTGATAAATCGAGCACTTCTATTGACAACATCTTTACAAATATCCAGCACTGGGAAAGTTCTGTTTTCGATATGCATATATCAGACCACAAAGCACAAAAGATCAGCATTTTTATAGAAGAAGTAAGGGAAAATAAAGTCTGTTTCCGCAGATTTTATGGCCAAAGAGAAAAGGATGCATTTATGGAAAAATTATATAATCAAAACTGGAACCTTGTACGAGAGATAGACAAAAGCGAAGTAGATAAGCAATGGGATGTATTCATGTCTGAATTTGGAAATATATTCAATGAAAACTTCCCCAAAAAACCATCAATAAATAAAAAACCTGTTTACAACTATAGAACACCTGAAATTGAAGAGATAAAAAATAGATTAGACATCCTTTTAATATTAAGTAAAGTGAGCAAACAACACCTTGACATATACAAAAATACGAAGAAAGAATATGACAATGCATTGAAAAACCAGAGAACCAAAACCTATGAGCAAAGAATGATTAAATCCGACAACAAGGGCAAAACTATGTGGCAAATCTGCAAAGAAATCACTGGCAAAACAAGAACACCTGAAAATTGTCAAGTAGAAGCAACTCCAGAGGAAATAGCAGAAAACTTCAATCAACACTTCAATAATACAGTAACTACTCTCTTAAATAATATATCTAAAACACCTATAGATTATTCTCACATGAAAGATATCAATAAATCCTTTTACTTAAAACTAACAACACCTTCTGAAATTAAGAACTTGAGCAAATTCATTAAAAACAAATTCAGCAGCGGCGATGATGAAATCCCTATTATGATAGTTAAATTATCATTACCAGCTGTGAGCGAAATATTATCATATATCATAAATAATTCTTTCAAATATGGCAAATTTCCTGATTCCTTAAAGCTAGCCCTGATAAAACCAATTTTCAAAGATGGCAATCCAGAACTCCTTACCAACTACAGGCCCATAAGTTTACTACCAGCATTCTCCAGAATCTTCGAAGTACTTGTTTCAACAAGATTGATGGAATATTTTAAAGAGAACAACCTTTTCACGCATACTCAACATGGGTTCCTACATGGGCGATCAACACAGACAGCGATTTTCGAGTTTGTGCAATACATACTAGAGTTACTTGAAAACAAAAAAATGGCTTTAGGTATATTTTTAGACCTCTCTAAAGCCTACGATTCACTGAATAAGGAATATCTTCTCGAGAAATTACAATTTTATGGAGTTAGAGGAAACGCAATCAAATGGCTAGATTCATTTATGACTAACAGAAAGCAAAGAGTTACCATCACTCAAAACAATAACCCATCGAAATCAAGTATTTTAACGAGAACACTAGGAATAGATCAGGGAAGTGTCATTGGCACACTACTATTCTTGATATACCTAAATGATTTGGGTCTCATAATACCGAAGAGCGAGGGAAACATGGTCAATTTCGTGGACGATACAAATCTGTTAACAGGTGCAGAAGAGTTTGAAGAGCTTACAAGACGAGCTAATCACATTTTTTCCAAATCAAAAGCATGGTTCGATCAAAACAATCTTATACTTAATGAGAGCAAATCAAAAGTACTTATTTTCAATACAAATAGATCACACAAAGAAATATCAGATTCAATAACTTTATCACAGCATAAGTACGTACCGTCAGATTGCGTTAGATTTCTAGGAGTTTACATCGATCATTTCCTGAACTGGCGTCAACACACAGAGATTGTTTCGATGAAATTAAGTAAGATTTGTTTTGCACTAAGATCAATTACGCAGTATATGAATGAAAACACATTAAGGGCAGTATATTTTGGAAACTTTGAGGCCACCTTCAAATATGGGATAATTTTCTGGGGAAATAGTGAAAATTTAGAAAAAATATTTTTAATTCAGAAAAGGGCTATTCGTATAATTTACAAAATGAGTTTTAGGGAATCATGTAGAGGAAAGTTTAAATCCAAAAAAATGTTCACAGTGTATGGTCTGTACTTGTTTGAGTGTTTAATGTTCCTACATAAGAATAAAAATAATTTTACAACCGAAAATGTAAATAGTTATAATACAAGAACTTTAAATTTGATGTTTCCAACTCACAGATTAACACTCACAGAAAAGAGTCCTAGCTATATGAGTATAAAAGCTTTCAATAAATTACCGAATAACATTAAATGTGTAACAAATTATAAATTATTCAGAAGCAAAGTAAAACATCTACTGATTACATTAGAACCATATAGTCTCAGGGAATATTTTGATAGCTGAGTAAACTCGAATTTTTGTGACGTCATTTCACTTAAATTTAGGCTTTATATGTATACATGTAGCTTGAATTCATCTGAAATAAAGAAATATTATTATTATTATTATTAATTATTATTCCTTAAAAGTCTTTTAGTGTATTCGTTTGCTGTGCAGGTTTTTAAAACAATTCAATTCATTTGAATTTATTCACAAGGAAAGATTACAACAACATTTGTTGCCAAATCAAAAAACATTTTTCTGTTGATGAAATATATTTTCTTTACACTGATAAATACATAATGAACAGATAGATATGTACCAGATGGTAGACCAAGTGAGGGGTTGACAATAGAGGTATCTTCCAAAAAGACCCTAAGGGAAGGTTCTTCAACTAGCTTAAAAAAAAATCAGAAATAAGCACTTATGATTATAAATGGATGTAAATGGATGTGTATTTATAAGTCTTTTCTTCTCACGTATGCATTGAAGTTATTCAGCAATATCTATTTCCGTCAATTGAAAATATATGTGTAAATAATCTCAAAAGAAGTCAAAATAAATATTTCCACCGTATAACCTAATCAGGTATACTTATCATACAAAAAGAAAGTTTCAACGCTTGTGAAACTGAAGGAAGTTACCTGAATTAGTTTAAGTTCAAATTCGTAGTACAGTATTTTTTTCGTCCTCGAATCATCAGCCAAAATGAAGTTTTCTCTGTATCCAAAACAAATTTTCACGCATTCCACTTTCTACACCTCAATTAATTTCACATTTTCGATTCATCATCACAAAGGCACATACAAGAAACAGAGATAGATAAGAAGGTGAAACTATTCGCAAGTCCTGTTTTGACTATGCTGAGGACTCTTTGTAGAGCCGCCAAGAATTGGTATTGCTATTAACATTGATGCCAAAGTTATTCGATTGGAACAATCAGTTCATAAGACACCATGGTTCTAACTGTGTGACCGCTCATAATTTGGCAATATCTGGCAACCATGTAAAAATACTGAAGACAAACTAAAGTAAACGTATGGGTTTTTCATATTTTTGGTGCGTATTTAATTCACTTGGTGTAAATTTGAAACTTGATTTGGCCGAAAAACACTTCCAGGTGCTTTTTTTGTTATTATTATTTAAAACTTCAAACATGCAGTGTATATTTTCACCCAAGAGATGATTTTCTGATTTATGGAGCAATCTGTTTGTTAGATTGGTGTAATAGCTTGATAAACACAGTGTGTTTTCAAATATTTTCTATTCATTCTTGATTTTGTTTCTGTTTGTGATAATATGTTTCAAGAATCACACCACTTAACACTATATTCTCATAATTTCGATAAAAATTATAAAATTGTGACATAAAAAGGGAAAAATACATCGATAATATGCTTGATAGTTTAGTATTAGCATTTACACCGGGATGTATACGTTGGAGTAGGTGAATTATTGGTTAAAGTTTATTCACGACCCATTATACGTCTGTTTGCTCGGCCATAATCATACCAAGTATTCACAAGTTAATAATGAGTATTATTCACTGCTGTCAGAAACTTCATAGATTTAACTTGAATATAATATTTTTCAAATTGATATTTCTTCAGTATTCTAAAGTACTCCAACTAACGAATATGGATATACTTCGTTCTCATATTATTGAGCTCAAAGTGAGCCTTTGTTTATTTATCTGATACTGGTAGTATCTACTGTTATAATGTAAAATAAAGCCAACGTTGCCGAATGTACCTGACCTTGTCCGACGAGCTTTCTAAATTTCATTTGAATACCATTAGTTGTCATTGTTCAAACAATGATATTCTTATTCAATTCAAGCAGTAAATCTGTAATATAAAATTTCAATCCTCTGTCGTTGGGTATTTAGAACTGTCTGAATTGCGTTATCAATTTGTCAATTTCAGACGTAAATTGACATTGTGAGAAATCCGTAATTTGTGGATCTTTTTCGTGAAATGGACATCATTGCGTATCAATCTTACAAGAAAATAAATACACTGAGACAAAATTTTCAAATTTCCTTGACATACTACATATGGATATATTATTTGTCAACTTGATTGTTGCGTTCTTAGTTAATTGATGGAATATCACAGTACAACGAATAAAAATGTATCCTATAAAGGCGCCTACAGACGACATGGCAAGCCTCGGCCAACGTTTGTTCGTTGCAACGCGAATCGTTGACGCATCGTGTGTACGCAAAACTTTTGGCAAGGCGAATCGAACGCTGGCGCTGGCCAGGGCTCGCCTATAAATGCGGCTACAGACGGCTTGGCAAGCCTCGACCAACGTTTTAGCGAACTTTTATAGACACGTTGGTTTTCGCTCGATATTCGTGCATCGATGACGGTACACATCATAGACTACGATACACATGACATGTTTTTATCTTGCCATTCTTTTTCGACCAGTGAAGACTAACGTTGTGGTACCTCAGAGTGGTAATGATAATGAAGTTATGTTTACAATTAAATGTATATTTATTATTAAACCAACACGTCTCTAATTCTAATCGTACAATTTCAATTAATGACTTTATTCAATTATTCTTTGTCAGGTCTGACATCTACTGTATCTTGATAATGTTTGATGTATATTCAACTCGATGATCTCCACATTCCCTCCTTTCTTATCAGCTTCAGCGGCTCAACCCTAGGACGTCCTGTCTCCTCACTAGTCAGTTCGGCGTCGGCGATAGTTGTGTGCTCGGAGTCTTGGTTGATCACCTCTTGGCACTCGTTCGATAATGAGGGTTCCTCTTCTTGTGTAGACGATCCTCCCGACGCTCCTTCTTGGCATACTTTGACCTCCCGCCTTAGCACTTCATATTCTCTTTTGTCAAATCTGGGGATCAACTTATTTGCTACCACCATGTTTTTGATCAGCACCTTATCTCCTGTTTGTATGTTGTCTTCTTTTGCTCTTCTAGCTGTATCTTCTTTCTCTTTCCCTTTTGTTTTTTTTTGAATATCGCTGTCTTGGTCGAAAGATCCTTCTTTTGTTATATGACAGAACCTGGATACTGAATATGCTATATTCGATTTGCCCGATTGATATATAATTTAGAATTTGAATGACTGCAATCTCAACAACCAACACAACCTGGGACACCCGATATTTGTTTTTCCGAAATTCTAAAATTTCGAGAATCCGATAGAAACACCGCAATATCTTTTTTATATGGAGGGTTTTCAAACAAAAGCAGAAGATAGTGAAACATGGTCAAAAAATGGCCAATCCTCAGAATTTTTCCTATTAATTTTCGACATCTTTGCTTCACTAGATTCATTGAGCTCAGCGTGTCGTGTGTACTGTGATCAAATTCAATTCGATGATTATACTATTTTCAATTTATCTATGTTTCAAAATCATATACACTGGCGAGTTTCAACAAATCCTTTTGATGTGTGTCAAAAATATCGCCTTCTAGGCGAACCCTGACCAGCGCCAGCGTGAAGTTCGCTTTGTCATATGCTTTGCATACACACGATGCGCCAACGTTTGAACGAGCGACCGTTGCCATGCCGTCTCTATCGAACGCTGAAACGATCGGACGTTGGCCGAGGCTTGTCATGCCGTCTGTAGCGGCGTTTTTGGGGCGGCATGGCAAGCCTGGGCCAACGTCCGCTCGTTCAAACGTTCGCCTTGCTAGGCGAACCCTTGCCAGCACCGACGTGGGACTCGCCTTGCCATATGTTTTGCATACACACGATGCGCCAACGTTGGAACGAGCGGACGTTGGCCGAGGCTTGCCATGTCGTCTGTAGGCGCCTTAAGAGGAAAGCAAGAATCTGTTAATAATTTTTTCAGTCGAATGAAAAACACATATCGAATGAACCTTGTAATAACTTGACACAATTTCAACGTTACAATGAATGCCTAGATAAAAATTTGAATGATGATTACTTTATTACTTCACATATATTTCATTTTGAACAAAATATTTTCTGTTTGAGAAAACACTCCTGGCCTTTTTTCACTCCGATATGTCCATTTCTGCCTTCAGCATCCATAATCATTTATTAAGCAGATATTTATTTGATTTTATTGCTAACACATCACGTTGCTTGTTTTTTCATCGATGTTAGTTCGTTTTGTAATTTATTTTACTTATAAATTTTTAACAATATTTTACACTTTCAACTGAACCAATTCAATAAATATCACAAACGACAAATTAGATTCACTTTAGTACAAATACAAACCTTCATTTGTTGGAGAGCACTCGGTATTTGAAGAAGCAGGAGCATTGAGTGATTTACGATAAGCTTATTTATGAAATATCGTAAATATAAATAATTTATTCGAATTTGAAACGAATAAAAGTGAACAAATCAATTTGAAGTGTCAATTTATTTATTGATAAAGAAAATGACCAGAAATCGCCAACAGAATTGCCAACCCATTCTGCCTCCAAATGTCCCCTTTAGAGAGATGTGTAACTCAGTGAATTCTTGTGCGCCAACACAGTGACTCAAACGCAGCTTCCCGTGTCAACTCATTGAGTTAACTTAAAATTGCGCTGTAGCGCAGCAATAACCCGCGGGCATCCGGCACTCGGCACACAAAATACAGGGTTATCCATTTTGCGGTTTCAAAAGTAAACGTAAATAAAACACATAAAAAATATTTTTTATCATGATATTTCTTTTTTCTTACAAAGTTTGAACCTTGACATTTGTGTGAAACACTACATCATTTAAATGACAACCACCCGAATTGTTGCAAGCATCGATTCTTTTGAGGTAATTTCGACCACATTTTGACACATATTGGGCGGTATCTCAGCCATAACTTGACGAATATTGGTTTTTAACTACTCAAGAGTTAAAGGTTTATCTGCATAAACACGGTATTTCGCGTAGCCCCACAAAAAAAGTCAAGCAGTGTCAAATCGCATGATCTTGGTGGCCAGTTGATATCGCCGTCCACCGCCGGTTGTTCAAGCACCCATTTGACGTATCCACGGTGTTGATGTGAATGGTCGGCTGGCTTCAGTTGTTGTGTGAACTGGGTAGATCCTGGAGGTCGTTTGCATATTACAGTCCAAGAAATTTGGGTTAATTTCTCTTTTATAGTTTACTAGCGTCCCGCCCCGGCTTCGCACGGTACGACATCACATTAGAAACCTCAAAAATAACAGTACATACTTCTCCACTATTTAATGGATATTATACATATAAACCTTCCTCTTGAATCACTCTATCTATTAAAAAACGCATCAAATCCGTTGCGTAGTTTCAAAGATTTAAGCATACAAAGGGACAGAGAAAGCGACTTTGTTTTATACTATGTAGTGATTTATTCTGTTCATCAGAAACCATTTTTTTTTATTGAAACCAAACTATTGAAAGTTTTGAAGATAAAGCCAGCTTTAGACGTTTCTTCACACGCACCCAAAGTTACGATTAGAAAGAAAGGCTTTGATCCAGAATAGCAGACGGTTACAGACTTCAAAAAGCTCAAACTTGGGTAGGAGATGGTTACGTGGAACACGATCGAATTTTTTGAAAAATCCAGATAAATCACATCATCGGGACAGGTTCTATCCAAGGACTGGCATGAGGAATTAAATTGAAGCACTCTAGGAAGTTGGTATTGTAATTCGTTTGCAAAAATGCAGATATCATAACACAGATATCATCATCAAAATGAATTATTATGGATGAATAGTATGAGAGCTGAAGCTAGGCAAAAATAAGAACTATTATGAACCAAGACAAACCGTCCCATCGTATAAAGAACGAGTTACAGCTGATTTGACTTTTCCGGTCACTCTCTGTTTACTTTTCAGAAGTTGCACGGTTCATATCATGTACTTCAGTTAATAAGAGCAAGTGAAAGTTACCACAGGAACAAATACTCTTCGTTTCACCTTTTTCTGTTCCTTAGCATACATCCTACAGCGTTCATAAGGACTACAAAATGAATCAACAAAATTCAATTACAGTACCTATATCCCAATGTTCGAAACTTCAATTTCGCCGATCTAAGATTTCCCAAACAAACCGCATGTTCGTATTTCTAGCAACAATTGTTTCCAAACGGAAACTTTTCGGAAACCGAATGGAACAAGCGCATCAAATTTAATAACTCATTGTCAGATCGGAGCAATACGAACTCAAATGGCTTTGTACGTTTTATCTAGATAAATGCACCAAGGAACTTCAGAATTCATTTCATGCATCATTATCTACGAATGGGTTCCGTTGAAAGGATGTTTTCTTGAGCGTAGAAGTTTGAGCAAGTTATTGCTTGGAATGGAGATGGATATCGTGGTGAGGAACATCTGGAGAAATGCCGCTTGATATTGGGACCCATTCAACAATTTTCATTCAAAAGTTGTAGAGAATGTCAGAAGGACTATAGATAGATAGATAAACACCAATTCAGATAGATAGATAATAGTCTTCATTTCAAGCATATACAGCACAACTTATGCTACCCACACAACTAATAGTCAACAAAACTGCAACAAAAATACTTTCCACCCCTACTGAACATCAAAATACTCTGGTAGAGAGAAAAATGCCATTTTTCAATATGAAAGATCGGATGTTTATTTCATTATAAAGAAGACGTTATACCGTTTATAGTGGAAAATAATATCAGGCAAATGACCACCACGACCACACTTACAGGACCATATCCTTTTTTAGAAATTTTCCATAACCAAATTGCAAAGTGGTTGCCCTATGTCCTCAATAGCCTTTCGAATTCCATATTGAGGTATTGAATCGACGCTGGAATATTGGAGTAGACCTTTTCTTTCACGTGGATCCAAAGGAAATAACAAGATGTAAAATCACAAGCTCTCCGTGATCCCCTCTTCGAGAGATAACACGGTCCGGAAACTTTTCCCGCGAAAGATCAATGGTTTCGTTGCTTGTGTAGCACGTAGCGCCGTCTTTTTGAAAGTAAACGTTGTCGTTCAGATCAATACAATCCAATTTCGGCCATAAAAAAATCATTAATCATCTCGAACGACGAGGAATGGAGAAAACTTGGGTTTTCTTCAACACTTTCGGCTACAGCGGCAATATTCTCGGCTGTTCTAAAGTGAAGTGCACGGGTTCATTCTTCACATCACAAACTTGTCACAGCAGCTCGAATTTTGCCACCAATTTCTTTATTGCGGTCCGACAAGGTGCTTCACGACGACCCAAAAATGTTCGAGTTTTACGAACCGTCTCTGCCAAATTTTCACCATTTCTATAGTGAATTTTAATAATGTCAATGCGTTCTTGAAGCGTGTATCGTTCCAATTTTATTATTGGCGTAGTTTCTACTTGTCAAATGTCAAAAAATGACAGCTTCAAACGTGACATCTACCAAAATAAATATAATGTGTTGCATTCCTGAAGTTCTTACGGACAAAGAATTTATGGAAAAAAGATTGCTGTGTTTGTACCACTGGACCTATGAGCCTCATAGTAGACCATGAGGTCATCCCTATCCTGCGTTCGCAAACCTACTTCGATCATGCTTTGTTTACTCCAAAGCGTTCAGAAACTCACTTTAGCCTGTCAGAGTATATACTTCCGATCGTTCAGGAACTTTTTCGGAGTAAGCCATGTACCCTGCTTTTTACAGAGTATTCGGTACTCTGACAGTTATTTGAATGTGAAGCGTTATACATTGTTTGTCATCCATTCGAGAAAAATATTCTGTTTTGAGTTTAAAGCTTTTTTCGTCATTTGTTAACCGTTTTGAGTTAATATGTCAATTTCTTACGATAAACTGAAAATTTAGGAGTTTTATGGATTGGCAGTAATACCCGTAAATACTCAGAAATAAATAAAGGATACATTAGGTCCATTACTCCTGAAACTGTAATGAAAAATGTTATTCGAATTTGAAAATGTTCATTTTTTATTATTTTGGGTGAATATTTCGGATTCTACACTGTGAACCAGTGGCGGCTCCTCAGGGGAGGCAGAGGAGGCCGGGCCTCCCCTAATTTCACTGCATTTTATTCAATTTTAAATTCAAGTTCAAATGAAAAATAATAACGTTTCCATATCTGTATTATATCCATCATTCTATCTACTATCCAAATCTCAAATTGATAAACATTTGTTTATTATTCAGCGATTTAAAACATTCATACATTATCCGCAACACAAAATACGTATAGCAGGCAAACCTCTTAGCGGAAGCGGAGGAGGCTCGCCTCCACGAGTCGAGATTCGTTAGCCTGTAACATTTCAAACTTCTTCAAGTGAACGGTGCGGGAACCACTTAAACTCAAGCTGTAGATCACGTGACCGGAAGCCCGTCTCCACCGCAGCCTTCTTTCCGCTTCTAGGCGAACGAGCTTAGCCGAAACTGGCGTCCGATCGGCCCGAATCAACCCCGATCATCGTGGATGGAGATCAGCTGTTGTTTTGATTTCCTCCCTTTTTATTAAAGAAGTATTAATTCTTTATCCTTTTACAGTGGGTTTTATAAAGCTTGATCGGGCAATCAAATCGTTGATTTTGAATTAAGTCGATGGTTTACCTCAAAAATGAACTGAAAATTGCACAGAAATAATGACATATCATTTATCACCGTGATCGCAAGATCCTGTAGATTTTATTTTGAATAATAAATTCAGTAGAATGCCTTACGATGATAAAATTTTCATAACTCAAGTAATTAAGATACCTCGACCAGCAATGTTAAATTTAATTATTAATTCTGTTCATAATCGTTCGTTTTACGTAGAATGGTATAATACAGTGGCAGACAGGAAGCCCAGTTCGAAATAAATTATTTTGTTGGTTGCTTGATCTTGGGCCTCCTCTGATTGAAATCTCACGAGCCGCCACTGCTGTGAACCAAGAATTTTCAGGTAATCCAACCTAACTAAATTGAATACTTTGATACTTAAAAATGAGAGTGAAGGCATGTACCATAATTTCATTAAGACTATTATTGTTACATCTATTGAAATTCTGTCGGTATTTTCAGTTAGAGATTCTTGGAAACGATAAAAGAAACACTTGAAAGTGTAGGTACCAGGTAGCCATTGGCATCCTTGAATGGCCCTCAGAAATTCCAAGTATAGTCCGTTCACGAAAGTTTGAGCGCATAGTAGGCGTTTGTTTATTTATCTGAAGTTGGCAGTATTTGCTGTCCTAACGTAAAATAAAGTCAACGTTGCCGAATGTACCCGGCCTCGTCCGACGAGCTTACGAGTTATAAGAGAACTCTATGCAATATTGACAACATTGCGTATCAATCTGACAAGAGAATAAAGAACATAACCTAAAATTTCAATATACACAGTGGAATATGCCAAATTGTCATGGCCAACCGACGGTTCAACCTTTCGTGAACGGACTATACCTGTCTTATAAATACAATAGCAATGTTTTGATCTTGATTCAATTTTTTCTGTCCAATTCTGTTATTATTAGTTTGCGATCAATAGGCACAGTAAATCATGTTTTTGCGAGTGAAGAACGTGTTACAAATGATATTGGAAATTTCGAAGTCAATTCATTTTGGCTTGATATGACCACTTTCCACTATGACTATTGCTTTTGATAATCGCAAGTAACTTACCTGACAATGACTTTTTCCAGCTTCTCGATGCTGGTATATTTTCAGTTCGGATCTGGTTTTTCAAAATGGATCAGAGGGAAGAAACCATTCACTCGCGGTTTTGAGCCGATGCAATCTCCTTTTGGAACATCTATGGTCTGCGACCGAAATATTTCCATATCCACTGCATCCAAATAGCCTCAAGAATTCTTTCCTGATGAAATTTCGCCTTAACTTCGACACCAGGCTCAAAAACAAGATTGTGGAGCGCTCATCAGCGGTTACGGCGGTCTAAACCATTATTTGTGGCGAGTGTTGGTTCCTGGTAGCCAACCGATGATTCAGATTCTCATATGAACGGTTTTCAGGTGAACTCTTTCGTTTTGGACATTTAAGAAATTGCTTAATTGGAAAATTTTCTCGTCAGAAAACACGGTGTTCGGAAATTACCCGCTTTCGTTCAAACAGAGCAAATCCTTCGATCTCTCTTATCTTATTTTTTTGCATTGAATTTTAGGAAAAATATTTTGTAAGCTTGTGAGCAATACTTATAGCTATCACTCAGTACATTTCTAAATAGCTACCTTATTAATTTTTTTTCAGTCCTATTTTCTGATATTTGTTTCTTCCTATTTCTTCTGAATATTATCTTTCTTACTTCGTTGAAAATATCAAAACATATTGAGCATTATGAAAATAACATAGACATCAAAATACCATTATCAATAAAGGTTTTAAAAAAAACATTACCGGTGATAAATGGACAGTTATTTATACGTTTATACGTCGATCGAACCTTAATCTATTCATGACCAATCATTAGCCAATAGCAGCATGAAACTGCTACTCTTTTGTCCGCTGTTTTTCAATGGAAAATGTGAGATGATCCATTACGACTCGTGACCAGCATTTATTGTAAGTCATAAATATTTTAGCGTTATTCATTTTTTAATCGGAAATATTCACAATTGGTTCAAGTACGTCGTGGAATGAACAATCGATAATAATTCAATTGTTTCAAAAGGTATAAAACGGTGGTTTCACAATATGATATTTTTCACCGATGTGCCTTTTCTCATTCTTGAATAGAAATATTGATTCATCCTTCTCTTGTTTTTCGGTGCAGAAACTGTGGCAAAGACGACGTCCAAAATACTATAGATTGCTCAATCAGTTTCGTACAATTTTATGGTTTGAAATACAATTCATTATTCCGTATAGTCTTCCTTAACATAAATTCACTTTTCCTGAAGAACTGACGCTAACATCTTTGGTCGATTTCTGGATATGCGAACTGTTTTCAGAGCGGAAAAACAAGGTTCATACCACTTTTCAGCCTCTTGTTTTGATTCAAACCAATACTACGTTCATTATTTTCACGAAAATGCTGTGAATTTTGCTGAAAAAGTGTTTTTTTTTCATTGTTAGCGCATCCGGGATTCTTTGTACATGGTGGTCAGAGAATCACTTTCAAATCGACAGACTCATTTTAGCTACATAAGCTGACTAGCACTCTCTCAAAAGTCAAAACAATACGTATTACAACATTTAAGAAAGCCATGAGCAGCTGCTTTTGTGCGCTCGTTTATTGGTGCAGCAATGAAGCTATTGCCTCGAAATTTTGTATAGGACTTGAGATTTATGCTTAGTATAGTCTGTTCACGGAAGTTTGAGCGCATAGTTGGCAGTATTTGCTGTCATGACATAAATAAAGTCAACGTTGACGAATTTACCCTGCCTCGCCCGACAAGCTTGCTAGTTATCAGCGAACTCGTTGCAATATTGACAACATTTCGTATCAATCTAACAAGAAAATAAACATCATAACCTAAAATTTCAATATACACAGTGGAATATGCCAAATGGTTATGGCCAACCGACGGCTCAAACTTTCGTGAACGGACAGTATATGAATGCAAAATCACAGTACGATCCGAATTATTTCTGGAAATTATTCAAAAAATCAAATATGTAAAAATCAATAATTAAAAAAAATGAAATTTTGTGGTTCAGATGATGTGATCCTCATAAATCTTGCATGAACATTCAGTATATCAATTTCCATACAAAAAATTAATTTCACCCGATAGGAATTCCTGTTATGGAAATATAAAGATTCTTCTTTTCAATATTTCAATTGAATTCCTATGGTACTGTTGAAACTATGACCACAAAATTTTGCATGAGGCTTATTATAAGCATCTTATGGCGGAAAAATTCCATTTTGATTGTTTCGTTCTGTCTGAGATATTGAGGAACGAAAATGTTGAATGGCCATATTTTATTGAACACCCTGTACGATTTGGCTGTTTAACGAACTTAACCGCGGCATTTGGGAACCGAAATCACCCTGAAAATCTCAAGTCTCTAGGACAAAGCCCTTCAAAAGTTATCGTGCTAACGGACAGAATTAAATTTTAGCTAAGATGCAGTCAAATTTTCGGTAGATATTTTATTTCTGCGTTCCGAAATCGATAAAAGCAAAACTAAATCAGAAAAAATATTCAATTGTAAACATTCACAAAAATTTTATATTAAGTTTTAATACCATATTATCAGAAGTAATTGATATGTTGATTACACGGTTGATTATGAAATAAAAAACTTTTTTTTCTGAGTTCCTAAAATTGATTATTCAATTCGGCATATTCTGCATATTTTCGTGAATATTTTGCCTATTTTCGTGCACATTTCAAGCATTTTTCATGTATATTTGCATGCATATAACAATGTTGTTATGTTGCATATAGTCCGGTTTCTAGTCATCAGGGAGTCGAACCCTGTCGTTTGAGACCATTTTCGGTTCAAAATTCAAAGATTAAATTAGAAAAATTGCTAAGAGTCGTTTCTTGATGTCCTAGGAGATCATAATCACTTCTGTTTTTAGAGATTGTATTGTTGGTGACAACAACTGTCTAGTTTTACTGCGGGTAAACTCGAAAAAGCTGTTGGTAGCTGCTGCCATACAGTTTCTCCATCTAGAAAACTATTTGAAATTCAAAATTGCTCTTCTGATTGGTGGAATTAAGACGAGGGAAATAGTCAACAAGTGATACTCAATTTTTCTATGTGAAATTCCAATCACCCTTCCAGAAAAGAATTAGTTGATATGACAGATAATATAAAACTTTATACGTGAACCAATATATCCAAGAAAATTAGTCGAGTCACAATGTCTAGCGAACTGCAAAAACTTATGAACAACCTGCTATTACTTCATGCATTCGTCCACTACAGGAATTCAAAAAGAATTCATTCATATCTCGCGAATAAATAGAGTAGATATTTCGTCATTACATACATGCGAACGTTAAATTTACTTTGAGTCATTTCTGCTTGGGCATGAGCCAAACTCTATTCAATCGAAAATAGAACCGACCTATTGTCTTCGATATCTCAAAAACCCACTAACTTTTTTATTGAAGGTCGTGAAAACGAATTTTAATGATTGTATTCATGTTTCAACAACCATAATGACTATGATAATCATTCTGAATGGATTGTTTTTTCAAGTGGCTTGGATCTCCGCCAAATGTGGGGACTGGATTTGAATTTTAATGCCTCTTATTCCTTCAGATCTGAATGCGGTATCGGAGATTCATGGGAAGAAATTGAAAGAATGACAACAAGAAGCCGGGGTAAATAGTAGGGACAACAACGCGAAGCCAAGAACAAAAATGTAAATAAACGACCACTGGGGACCGAGCTATCCTAGGTCAGTCTGGAATATGTAGGGAAGTATGCCCCTGCGCATCCTGCTTATGATGGCATACTTCAAGAAAGAAGTCTGTTAACATCAACTGAACAAACTTTATTTACTGAGTTTGTACGCCAAATGGCATTTACGCTTGATATACGTAGTTACACATTGAATACGTGGCAATTGTGACTGTAATAAGACTTCAATCATTTCGTGTTGATGTATGATAGTTACTTCATTCTTTTCGTTTTATTGGATATTCAAAAAATCTGTGTAAAAAATGATATACTTTACTTGAATCACTCTATAACAATGCTTTAAGTGTGAAGTTTTAGTTTTTTCGTCTTTTAGTATCTTTTCGCTTTGTTGAAAATATATGTTACTTAGCTTATGATGGCATAGCCAGAGTGTTCCTATGAAGCATAGAGTGCCATATAGGAAAAAGAATGAAGATCAAGAGACGATTCCTCCAAAGCCTGGTACTTCGCAAGAAATATTAGAGGTATCCGAAAATAATGAAATTGTTTCAAGTGAAGTATCGAGATAATTGAAATCATACAGAACTCTCACCATCACTGCTAACTGCCGTTGCAGAATAAACAGTGAACAGGAGAAGAAAACGAGTAAAAGTAAGAATCCCTCAAAACAACCCCTGACATTGACAAGAAAAGAAGTTGGGGAAGAAGAAGAAGAAAGACAAAGAAAGAGGGGGAGAAGCTTGCTAGAAAGGTCAAAAGACAGATTAAGTTCGTTAGAGAAAATGAAGAAAGGACATTATGATGATGATTCAGATGCCGCTTGTCTTATTGTTATAAGCTGTTGTCCATGTCTTGACCAAGGGAGAATTGGTTTGCCAGAAATGCGCCAGTGGTGCTATGCCGAGTGTGCTAGTACAAATCAGATTCGTATGTGAATTGTGCGTATTAAAAATTATATTTTTATATTTTGACGATGCCAAAGAATGTAAATTCAGTTTCTTCACACTTATATTTTCATTTTCATGTAATAAGACTGTGATTTTCTTCAATAAAACATTTCAATGAATAATATCATTTTATTTTAAGTCATATGCCATCAAAGGACATACGTGATCTTATGATGGCACCCGTGGCCAAATTTTAAAAAGTGCTATAAAACAAATTTTTAAAATTTATTGAAACTATATATAAGAATGCATACTACATACGAGTAGCAGTAAATCTGTACATTCGATGACTAGAAAAATATTCCTTCAATGAAATATGTGAATAATTCGTTTTAAGGGTGCCAACATGGGCACACTTCCCCTATACATGGTGTCTGTAAACAAATGCGGGGGACATAGGGAGATGATTCCTCGATGAAAATAGGCAAGAGCAGTTCATATAATTTTTTTTCGAAAATCGATCTCCCTTCCAAGATATAGCATTGGAAAGATGATGACGAGTTGACTATGAAGACTAAGTAGGGTACTCACACAAATTTTTAGATCTCATAAACTATAATAGGGGTTGAAAATAATAACCCTTTGATTTTCGTTCAAAATTGATTTCGTGGTATAGATTTTCGAAATATAAAATTCTCTTATAAGTTCCAATTCAATTCTGGCGAAAAAAGTCTCTTGCAAAATTTCGATACAGTCGATACTTTTCTCGGAAAAAATAAAAACTTACAAGCAGTTATGATCACTGTTCATTCTATTATCGTATGTTCCATAGAAAGAATATTCTATAAGATATTGTTTAGCTTAAAATTGGATTTGACAGAAGAAAAAAAATTTTTTGTGATTCTTTCTACAATTTTCAGTTTCAGAAGAGTTCTATTTTTTTAATGAATACCTTGCAGTAATAAATTAAATAACTCAGTTGTGAAAATGGTACTTTATTCGAATTTGCATTTGGCAGATATGCACTTTTGCTTATATCTCCAGTCATGCACATACAATAGCTTAAAATATGCATTCTATGGAATACTACTAATATTTTAGAACGAAAAATCATAGGGGCTTGTTATTTTCAACCCCTAAAATAAAGTTATGAGATCTAAAAATGTATGTGAGTAACATTTACTTAGTGTCTCATATTATGTAAGTTTTATGACACGTGTTTTAAAGAAACTTAAAAAAAATTAAAAATGGCAACTCGTCATCGCCTTCCAAGGCTGTATCTTGAAAAAAATTTATATGAACTACCTCTGCTTATTTTCATCGAGGAATCATGTCCCAACATCTCTCGCATTTGCACACAGATCCTGTATATTATAGTATCAAAAGTATCCGCAATTCAGTATGGCTCATTTCGAAATAACTTGTCAAGTTACTTATTTTTATTCCGAAAAACCTCTGCTTGAATATATGGGAGATGATAACCTAGGTCTCTAGAGAATTCTGACATTAGAGAATAGTACCAAGGGTACGATGTCAGATGGAAAGGAAGATGAGGAGAGAGCGGAATTAGCATGTGGACAGAATGAGCAAAGACATAATGTCAATGCAGATCAGCTTTCTCCGAATATAGATGGGAATTCAAGGACAAGAGATCAAATTTGATTGTAATTGGCACATAGGTGATATTTATAATGGGTAGGTCACCCAAAAGTTTAAATTTAAAAAATGCAATATCTACAACAAAAACGGTTTGGAATACTGCCGAATTAATTTTTTGTTGTCAAGTAGAAATGTATGTTCATTAATATAGCTGCTGCGAGTGGTTTCACCGATATTCATTAGATCAGACGAATTTTCGTGTAATACTTCGAGTTTATGGGATCGTGTATCAGAAAAGGCATCACGAATTGTCACGTGTTCATTTCATGCACCGTAACAATTCCAAAACCCCAACGTTGTCTCCGTCTATGTTCTCGTCCAGGTGACGCACTCAAATAACAACATATTTTCCTTCACTATTTCTGGGGCGAATAAGATGGTGATATGTCGATTTTCAAATATCAAATTAGACAAAGGAGTTTGGGGTATTTAAATGTATTGGCAATTCTGAAACCATAAATTGCGGAGCTTTGATTGATTCAAATTACTGCACAAAAATTTTCCTTTTCTCATCTTCTACCTAATGGTGAATTCAATTTTGCGTTTCCGAATTGAAAATAAAGAATGTTCTCATTCATTGATAATTCTTTCCGTTTATGGGATTACTTTCATTGTACAGTTTGGATGTCATTAAATATTACCGTATTCCGTATCGTATTTGAGATCTCCAACGTCAGAAGACGGACTAATCGGCCTTTTTTGTAATCTTACCAATTTGGACATTGAAATCAGTAGAAAATTGTCCATATCCATACCATCCCGGATATACAACAGCATTATTATCCCCAGGGACCTCTGAAGCCGATTTACCTTCTCCTCCATCATACAGAGGGTGCATGTAATAATCCCCTTCCACACAAAAAGAACTATTCAACCATGAGTGCAATTTCCCATGAATTAGCTTTCTGTAAGAAAATTTCACCTTACCGGATACTGAGAGAATATTAACCC
The DNA here is from genome assembly GCA_013421045.1 of Propylea japonica. Classification (NCBI taxonomy): domain Eukaryota; kingdom Metazoa; phylum Arthropoda; class Insecta; order Coleoptera; family Coccinellidae; genus Propylea; species Propylea japonica. Next base: position 654 of record JACDNR010000497.1, on the reverse strand, counting down.
CAACAGAACCCAGAATTGAAGCTGCTGTGGTCAAAAATTGGACTCCTTTGTTCAGTATCGCCAACGTCAGGAATTGGTGCAAAACTTCTGCTTCATCTTTATTTTATGATATATTAGCTACCCCTATTTCTCTAATTTTTCCTTTTCCGTATTTTCTACATTCCTTACCGTTGGGTTATCTTTCTATACTCAATTTGTAGAACGTGATTTGATATTGCCGTTTGTGATTACTGAGAATTTTTTATATACTCGTAGGTACTACAACACCTTTCACAGTTCGTATAATTGAATTATGCGCCATGTATAGACCTTTATACGGAGAAGACAATAACTTTATCATTTTGTTAATTAAAATATTCAAATATAATTGTTTAGTGGAATTCAAATCACGTGGCACCCATTTTACCTTTTTCAAAGAACCCCCTTTCCACTGAAATGTGGGACCACTCCACCACTCAGACATTATTTATATGTTTTATAAACATCAATAGATTAGATTAGATTAGATTAGAGGAGGGGCGACAGATCAAAACCGACCTTGCGAGCACCTTGACCTTAAGATCTATTGTGCATCCCCGCGCTGTTACCAGTCCGGCAGCAAAGTCTCAATGAACTTCACCACCTTTCTGGGGGCCACATCCATTACTTGTTCAG